>ML811020.1:71147-105473 GCA_009831015.1 Picea engelmannii
TGCTTTAACTATGGAAGGATAGGTCATTTTGCAAATAAATGTCCACACAAGAAACATGATCAGAACTATGAAGGTGAAGAGAAGCACAAATCCAGGAGATTTGATAAAAAGAAAAGTTTATGTGTAAACAATGATGACTCCTCAGAAGACACCGATAGTTACTCTTCCTATGAAGATAAGGTAAATGAATTCATGCTTATGGCCAAAGAGAATTATGATAATAAAAGCACAGGCAGTGATGAGAATGATGAAGAAGTTGTGGTTGACATGGAAGGAGAACTGATCAGTGCATTGGAAGAGATTGACAGACTAAGAATCAAGAACATAAAGCAAAGACAATTGTTGATACAGTTAGAGAAAGACAGTCAAGAACTTGGTGAAGACCTTGTCCTACTAAAAGTAGAATTGGAAGAGGCAAAGAAAATTGAAGAGATTCTGAAACAACAGCTATCAGAAAAGAAGACAAGATGTGAATCATTAGAACAAGAAGTAGTGAAAACAAGGAAAGAAATGGAGAAATTTCAAGCCTTGTATAATCAGAATCTGTCAAGTATCAAAGCCTCAGAAGGATTAGCCACCATTTTGAATCAGCAAAGGAATCCAAAGCTTAAAACTGGTTTGGGTTATGAAGAGGGATCAAGCAGTGGGAAGCCAGGAAATGAAGAACCCATCAAGTTTGTCAAAAGTACAACCAATGACAATAACAAGCCTGCAAAAACAAAGGAAGACAACCAGCCGCCCAGGACAAGTAAAGGAAAACGTGCCAGGACTAAATCTATAGAACAAATAAATAATGCACTCCCTGCTCAAAGACATCATCAACATGAAAGAAATCGATTTGCTCAAAGAAGACAACTATTTTTTAGGTACAAAGAATTTTTCTATGGATATTGTTTCTACTGTTCTAATTTTGGTCACAAAGTTGTAAATTGTTCCTTAAGAATTAGACGAGAGCAATTAAGATTTCCAAGGAATAAATTTCTGCCACAACAAAGAATGATACAACAAAGTAACAAACCATCACATATTGCAAATTGCCAAATTATGTCTAGAGACATGCAACTGAGGAGGTCAAGGATTAATAAACAATCAATGAGTAGACAACCTTGCAACAACAACTTTGACCTATTGAACAATGAGATTGAATGCTATAACTGTCACAACTTTGGCCACAAAGATGCAAACTGCCATCTCAAGAATTACAAAGAAGATCCAAGAATAAAGTTCTTAGATAAAAAGGCCAGCACATGGAAAATGAAAGATATTGAAAAATGTGAGCTAGCACTTTCAATTCAAAAACAAAAGGCCCCTGGGAATATAGAAAGTGGATGTTGCAAGCACTTGACTGGAGACATGGATAAGCTTTTGTGCATAAGTAAAAGAAAAACATAAAATGTGATCCTTGGAAATGATGAACCAGGTAAAATCAAGGATAGAGGGATGGTGAGTTTGAGTAATGACAAAGGAGATGCCCAGTGCGTTCTCCTTGTGGATAGTCTGAAACATAATTCGCTCAGTTCAATTCAAAAGTGTGATAGAGGCAGTGAAGAGGTGCTCACATCCAAAGAATGTAAGGTAAATGTAAACTCAGGACAAATGGTGAATAACAGTATAAGGGAAAACAATAATGTTGATGCTAAATCCTCCCCTGCAAGTAAAGAAGAAGATTCAGATACAATAAAAGAATGGTCAGCCAACATTTATCCCACGAAAGAAGTAAGAGAAGAACCATGTCATAAATAGGAAGTAGAAGTCTTGAAGGTTGAGAAGGTAGACACCCAAATCAAGGTCTTGGATAGCCAGAGATCACCAAATGACAAATCTGATATTGGACTCAACAAGGTAGAAGTCAGTGCTCCTAAGAAACCTAATATAGGTCCTTCATTTGTGAGAAAGAAAAGCAAGCATGAGAGTGGGTGTAGCAGTTTTCTCCTGTGATTGAATATGGACATAAAAGCCCTGGATTGAATGCATCATGGAAGAAAAATGAAAATTGTAGTAATAGAGATCGATGAGATTCAATGGGGAGAACCAAGGGATATTTAAAAAGTACAAGCTACAATTGCACAATGTTCAAGTAGGACAACAACATTCTGATGTACAATATGATGTACATGACATCCTGTAGAGACAACAAGAGGAAAGACCTTGTCAAGGAAAGTTAACCTTTTAGGAAAAAAAGGGGAAAATAGTCAGAAGAAGAGAGATAGTAGTGACAGGGGGAGTCATCCACTCATGAGAATATTGATAAAGGATTCCGAGTAAGAGAGGTGAGCAATTTTGAATTTTGCACAAAGGATACAGCGGAAGCTGAAGATGAACAGGTCCAAGAATTAGAAAGAGAAGACTCTGGTTTAGATACAAATATTTTGCAGGCCTCAAATGAGAGAGTCCATCCCGTCAGGGGGAGTTTGCATTAATTTAATATCTGATACCTTCTAAAATACTGCAATAGCTCAGGGGGAGCATGTTCTCTTTGACATTGATGTCAAAGGGGGAGAAAAGAATCTGGGTGCCTTTGTTGCCATCAATGCCAAAGGGGGAGATTGTTGGAAATGTTTAACAGTTTGTCATTGATGGAAAGTACAGCAATGGAGATGGCATGAATACAGGAAGAATGTAACAGACGAGCACCAGAAGTATTTTGGGAAGAAGCTACAGAGCAACCTCGATGAAGCTGCAGAGAAACCTTGATAAGATCAAAAGAGATAGTGCAGAGGGTGTTTGGTATGTTTTACAGGTGGCGTAAGCTTGTCATTGATGGAAAGTACAACAGTAATGATGGATTGAGAACAACAACAATGATCACCAGGCAAAGAGAAGATAAGTCCAGGAAGATCAAATGATCGAAGGCAACGCAACATTGACAAAATGATCAAAGTCCCGAGAAGCATTTCTGATCGTTGGATCCCATCCAAAATTCCCAACAGCATGAGGGTCGTCAGATCTGAATAAAGACAATAAGAGGGCACTGAAGAGGAGAATAGATCTCAGGTGTCAGATTTGAGCGCAAGGTCTGACCACCGTTGGATCAAGGAAAACCTGCACGTTCTTTAAAGAGCAAGGAGTAGAGGGCTCACAAATCTCGACAGCATGAGGTCCGTAAGATCTGAATAAATACAAGAAGAGCACGTTGAATAGGAGAATAGATCTCAAGCGTTAGATCTGAGTGTAGGGTCCGACTACCGTTGGATCGAGGAAAACCTGCACGTTCTTTAAAGAGCAAGGAGTAGAGGGCTCACAAATCCCGACAACATGAGGGTCGTCAGATCTGAATAAAGACAAGAAGAGCGCACTGAAGAGGAGGATAGATCTCAAGCGTCAGATCTGAGCACAGGGTCCGACCACCATTGGATCGAGGAAAACCTGCACGATATTTAAAAGTGCAAGGAGTAGAGGGCTCTCAAATCCCAAAAGCAGGAGGACCATCCATCTCAGGGGGTTATGTGGACCGTCGATCCAACTCCCTGTCAGAGTTTCGAGGATCAAGAGTTGGAGATGTCAAAGAATATTGACATCAAGAATCTCAAAATCGCGATGTGTGAAATCCCGAATGAATCTGAACCGTCAGATCAAGATGTGATCTAGACCATCGACCCGACTCACATTAGCAGACCATGTCAGCTAGGAACACATGGCACAACCAGGTAATGACAAGTGTCAGATCGATTCAACATGCCAAGCACTTGTAAGTCACGAATCAGGGTGACACATGGCAGTTATTTAACACATGTGACGTCAACAGACTTACACCATGATGGAGTTTCAAGGATCGCGTGTTGGAGATGTCAAAGAAACAATGCAACAAGAATCCCGATTTTGCGATATGAAAAATCACGACTTAAATCACAGCTGTTGAATCAAGATCAAATCTGGACCATTGATTCCAGTCCATGTCGGAGTTTCGAGGATCGAGTGTTGAAGTTGTCAAAAAACATTCACCACAGGAATCTTGATTTCACGATATGTGAAATCACGATGTAATCTGAGCTGTCAGATCAAACCTTGATCTGGACCGTTGATTCTATTCAATGGAGAGGCATCGGGGATCAAGATTTGGACATGTCAAAGATTATTGACATCAGGAATCCCGATATCGCGATATGTGAAATCACGATGTAATCTGAGCCGTCAGATCAAGCTTTGATATAGACCGTTGATTCTAGTCAATGGAGAGGTATCTGGGATCGAGAGTTGGACATGTCAAAGATTATTGACATTAGGAATCCTGATATCGTGATATGTGAAATCGTGATGTAATCTGAGCTGTCAAATCAAGATTTGATTTGGACCATTGATTCCAGTCAATGGAGAGGCATCGGGGATCGAGAGTTGGACATGTCAAACATTATTGACATCAGGAATCCTGATATCGCGATATGTGAAATCGTGATGTAATCTGAACCGTCAGATCAAGTGTTGATCAGAGGGCTGCTGATGCATGACACAATGAAACTACCAGAAACCATTGATGGTGTCTGCTAGAGAATTCGACGAGACCCCTGTGTGATCACCAGAGGAGATGAAGAGTCTCCAAGCTTCGTCCAAGTGAAGGAAGGTTATTCTTAGAAGGGATTGACAGATGGATGAGCGTGGAAGCCTGTAACTAAAACAGAAAAAGGTGAGCTCGACTGTCTCAGAGAAGACGAAGAGTCTCAACTGCCAGAGAGGCTGAGGAATCTCAACATAACATCCAGTGATGCTAAACACGTGGGAAAACGGCTAGAGAAGATAAAGAGTTACGATGATGATCACGCAGAGCACTCGAGAGGTGGAGGATATTGGCATGGTATGAGCATGTAGAGGAAAGGTGGATATTTCATGCACAAGATGCACAAAAGCTATATATACACGGTACAAAGAAGAGAAGGGTTGTTGTTGCTGTTGGAGTTTGTTGTGGTTGTTGTTGGTGAAGGTGATTCATGAGTGAAGAAGGATTAGAGTGCAGCAACTGAATAGCACAGAAGAGGAACTCTGCAGTGAATGGACATGGTGCACAGAGCATAAAAAGTGGAAGAACAGACATCGCAAGTGATGTGTGCAGAAAGGCAATGAGGCAGACAGAGTAACGAAATGCAGCAGAACAATGATGAGTCTGGTAAGCCATTGTTGAACATTATATCACTGTAATAAGATTGAGTAACAAAGAATTTATATTTGAGGGTGGTTGGGAGGTGCTCTAGAGGACTGTTGTCCTCAGAGGTTCAAGTGGGTGCTTGAACACAGGGAGATGTAGCTTCCATCTGGTTGCAGCCAGAGAAACCAGGGTGGCAGGGTGGTGCAAGGGAGAACTCTTGTTCTATGTTATACAGGTTGGTCCCTGTATGATTGGAAGTTGGTGCTTCCATCCAGTTGGTGCTAGAAACACTCAAGGAGTTGGTCTTCCTTCTAGTTGGTGCTAGAGAAACCAGGGAGTTGGTGCTTCCTTCTAGTTGGTGCTAGAGAAACCATGGAGTTGGTTCTTCCTTCTAGTGGGTGCTAGAGAAAACAGAGAGTTGGTGCTCTCAGCAAGTAGCAGCTTGAAAAACAAAGGTTTTAGCCTCATTATGAGTTGGTGCTCATATGTATGATAATGTAAAGAATGTAATTATTACTTATCATATAAAGAAAAAGAGGTTTTACCCTGTATGAGTTTCCTCAGGAAATATTTGTCTCTGTGTTTCTCGTATATGTGTGACTGATGCTAAATGTGCCATTGTTTATTTCCCTGCATTAATGTGATAACCATTCAATGTTTCTGCAAAGAGTTTAAAAGAAGCATAATTGTTTAAGCACGGTAACAACTGATTCAGCCCCCCCTCTCAGTTGTCCAACAATCTTGGCCTTGTAGTGTCATTCTTACTCTGGGAGGTCAAATCTAGAGGGTACCAGAGGTAACTATGACTATTTTCACTTTATTAATATAAAACAAATAGTTATGCAAAGAAATCTCTTAGAACAAAAACTTTTCCCTGTTCATGATCAAGTCATAAGATGAAACAAATATCACTGCAACCACTACATCCTCGGCCCAAGACCTTTCTATCCAGCATAAGCAGGTTGATAGCATTGTAGAGGAGCACATAGATATTTCTTCTTCACCTATGGGGATGCCTCTACATTATCGCACTTGAAATTCCATTAAGTTGGTTCCTTGGGATCCCCTACCCAATAATACAATATATAAACACTCTCTTTCAGATAATGAGATTCTTCCATATGTTCAACATCACTCTATTGGCCATAACCCTTTTTAGGTGTTCTTGAGGTTCCAACCATTAGCTCCCATTGATATATCTCTTGGTTTTTAATATTCACTGATAGAGTCCTCCCTCACTCAGACCAATGCAGATCATGAATCCATATTTGTTGAACAAATCCAACACCTCCAAAAATAGGTCCTTGGCATCCTTCCACAGGACAAGTACAAGAAGGAAAACTACTTAAGAAAGGAAATTGGCTCACCAAAGTTCAAATTCAAAAACAAATTCCCCATCTCCCGAGGTTCCTTGAAAAAATGGGGACCATTTATTATTATGGGAGGAGGATTGATCCAAGTGGATCTCAATGGCCATCCACATTCTCCACTGAATCAACTATTTTGATCGTATGGTTTTGATAAATTGTGATGTTCACCCTTTTGATGGGGAATGCAATATATTTCCATATCCATTTGTAATGTAATGTAATTCCTACAGTTTTAATGCATGAGATCCCATTAGAAATATGAATTTAAGCATGCTTGAGCTATGGTAGTATTGGGATGGGTGACCTCTGAAGAAATCCTAGTGTTTTACATGCCTATGGGATTTTGTATACTTATACCAATTTATAAAACATGCATCATGGGAATTATTGTTCTCTCACTCTCCCCTATATAATCGAGGTGAAGAAGGTCCTTTCGGTATGCAATGGAGTGTGATGTAAATCTTGTGGAGAATGAAGCATAGCCAACATCTCTTTCTATTTAGAGATAAGCTACCCCATTCTAGCTAGTTTCTGGTCTGTAGTGTTTTTCCATTTTATTCATTAATAGAAGTTGGGTTTCACATTATTTTTGTGTTTCTTCTATATTTTCCTTTGTATCTCATTTGGTTCTCAACATAATTTGGATCATTCATACTCCATTTTGTGATTTCTCCAAATCCATGGGGCATGATGTGAACAATTGTCTATCATTTTGGTCGACACAAGACCATACCCATTAGGTATTTCAAGTTTAGGAATAGAAAAAAGGTGGTGATCATGGTGGTGCTGAAATAGGTGGATATCAACGAGGTCCTAGAGGAAGATATGGATGAGGCCTGAGATGATGATATGGAGGAGGTGGAGGAATACCCTCCACTTTTTTTAATTGTGGTGAGATAGGCCATGTGTCAAGATTTTGTACCAAACCACATGCTCTCTTTGGGTATTGTTATAGCCTCGATCATGTCATGGAGGAATGTCTCGACTTACTAAAAAAGTGGGAAGAGAAGAAGGTACGCTGGAAGATGGTGGCTGTAAAGGTGTGCGAGAATGAAAAGAAGGATGACGAAGTTGATGTGTGAGTGATAAGCCAAGGTAGAGAGAAGACAAGGATGGAATTTGAGCATGGTGAAATCTCGGGCCAAGGGAAAGAGGGTAAGATAAGAAAGGAAATAGAACCCCATCTTAATTTTTATGCTTCCCAATAGAAGTAGTTTTTGTGTGACGTGCAGAGGGACATGGAGGAGGAAAGATAGTAACAAGTGTTGTAGTGCATGACACAAATATTGCTTGAAGAGTATTGAATCTTTGAGGATGTATAGTGCGCGACACAAAGGTCGTTGGAGGAAGATCGAGATCATGAATAATTCCAACGTTCCACATAGAGGTGTTTGGAGGAAGCTCGTGTGAATGAGGAAATACAACGCATGACACAAATATCACTATAAGAATATTGCAAACAAGAATAAATATGACGAGCTGAGAAAAGTTAAATAGAATAAAACATCTATGAAAATTTAAATTGCATGACATGAGAAGAAGCATTGTGAAACATAGGTTGTGAAGTAGACATTGAATACCATGTAAGTAAACTTCTTGCATTGTGGTTTAATATTGTTGAGTGATCCCAAAGTTGTGTATAATTTGACATATATGTTAGAAACCTGCATGGGGAGAGAAGTGACCTATAGCGCTATATCACCCCCCCTACCAGAAAAGGACAAGTTCTATGTCAGTAAGGAGAAGAACACAAGAAGAGATTTCAAGATGAGAACTAAACTTGGAAGTTATGACATGAACAATGTCATGTTGGATCTAGGATCTGATGTGAACATATTGCCAAAAAGGTCATGGGAATTTATGGGTAAACCGATTTTAGTGTAGTTTCTAATTCATTTTATTTGGAAAATTGATACATAATATATCCTATTGGATGGTTGGAGCAAGTCGAAGTGAACATAGAATTGGTGAAAATGAATTAAAATTTTGAAGTGATAGAGATCATAGATGACTCTGATCCATACCATGCTTTACTTGGAATTGATTGGGCCTTTCACAACAATGTTTTTTTTAATGTGAAGAAGCAACAAATGTCATTTGAGACTAACACCCTACGTATGATCGCACCCTTAGATCAAAATAAAGGTGATATATACAACGATCCCATGGATGAGGATGCACAAATCTCTATTATTAAAAGTATTTAAAACATCATAGGATGTCAAGAATATTATGTCAATCCCACTGCAGATGGGGAGTTCAGTTGGAGGAGTGTGAAGTCATATGATATTGATTCAGAAGATGTCGTGGAGAAATGGAAAAACAAGCTTTATGAAATCTCTGCAAGGTGATGCACCTAGATTACCACTAAAATGTGTGACGGGGAATTTAGGTCCTACTACTTTGATGGGATGAATCTAGTGGATACATGTAATACCCCAGTTTTTATTTCCCATATTAAATAATCTATTTTGGTAATTTATGAAAGGAAGGAGTGCCCAAACAATTAAAATAGTCCAACATGCCTAAGAAGTGTAATTGTTTGAACATTATTAATAATAAAATACATCACTGGATGCTATATAGACAAGGACAAGAGTTATGGGGGGCTATGATTCCATGTGACAGGGGGATTGAGGGGATAAGTATTGATTTTATATTTTATTTACCCATTTTTGTTTTAATGGAGTATATTAGTTACATGATATTCTTGGGGGAAGGCCATGTGGATATTTAATTCCCAGAAATATATAAACCCATATTTGGGTTGTTTGGGGGGTTCACACTCTTAATTTATGTTCTCTCTCTTCATCCACTCTTTCACCCATTAATTATTCCTCATTCATCTTGACCCTGGCTAAGGAAATAAAAGAGAATTGTTGGAGAGGATCAATTTTTTTGTTGGTTGTAATGATTGTTGGTGTATTCCATCCATGAGATGCATGTGTTACATTTTTCTCACAACTGTGAATCCTGAGAGTCCCAGCATGGATATTCTTGACTAGATGCACTCGATCCATGGAAGGAGGTGGCCAACCTGAGGGACTAAGTGGAAGAGAAGGGGGTCCATTCTCTTGGGTTGTGTAGGCTAGAGAGAAGAGAGATGGTGTAATTTGGATTTTTGTGTGTTGAGAAGCCTAGGAGAGCTTGAGTGTTGACTAGTTTGGGGAGATGAGTGACACCGTGGAACCATCCTTGTGGATTCATAACTCTAGATCAGGGGTGACATTGTTGTTGAGTCTTGGAGAAATAATGTCTAGGGTTGGATGGAATGTCCTTCATATAAAACTAGTTAGTGATTCGTTTCATTAAATATAGGTTCTATTTGTCATGGTTTCATTTACCTGTATATTTGTTTCTGTTGTGTTTTAATTATTATCTCTATGATTCATTTTTATAATATGCATGCTTGTTGGTTATTACTGTGTGTGGAATTATATTCATTCATTTTGCTA
Organism: Picea engelmannii; assembly: GCA_009831015.1. NCBI lineage: Eukaryota > Viridiplantae > Streptophyta > Pinopsida > Pinales > Pinaceae > Picea > Picea engelmannii. The sequence goes on from ML811020.1 coordinate 81,050, forward strand.
GTCTCTAATTTTTTCTTTTGATTTTGTGAGAAACCTTAATCCCAAACCCTTCCTTCCTGCACTTTATTATCTACTTCCAGTTGATTTTGATCATTGTTTTTAGTGTCTTATGGTTTGCATTTCATTTTTTGAATAATTTATTTAAGTTTGGAGTTGTAAGACATGGTATTAAATGATGTGTCACTTTATATGCCTGTTTGAATTTTACAAATTCAAATTATGCTAAGTCATTAATAGCACTACAGGAATAGCCTTATTCCCATAGCGTAAAGATAATCATGCCTTGATATGCACCCGTCACCCAGATTTCGTTATGATGAAACAGATCATGGTTTGAGAGTTCGCATGTCTCCCACAATATCTTCAGAATCATTTAGTGATTCAAACTGTTTCATGATCGGATTGATCTGTACCCACAAAGGACTCATTTAGAATCGTCCAATTCTCAATGATCATTATATTAAACCTGACATTCTATATCCGATTTTGCTGAATTTTAGGCGCAGGTATTTTCTTAGAAGAACATTATATAATAACAGATTGCAGGTGGCAAAGTCGGAATCTGAATCGTGCTAGTTATAGAATTGTGTTTTTATGGCGCCTAAGAGGAGCGGACAGGTAGTCATATTAGAACCTGAGGGTGTTGAACTCCTCGAAGCTTATCCTCAGATGGCCCAAAGGTTCAGAGATGCTGGGTGGTTTGAATTCCTTACCACTTTTCAAGGTTACGATGAGCAGGTCTCCATGGATTTTGCACTGAACTTTGATGGTCACAAGGTGGAGATCGGGAAGATGTTGATGGTGGTGACAGAATAGAAAATTGCTAAATCTTGCAGATTGGTGGTTGGAGGATAAAGATGGTGAAATAAAGAGCATGTGGTTATAGAGTTTGTCAACCAACTCTTGCTTCCAGATAAGAAAAATATGAATTGGAGAAGGGGAGTTCCTCGTAGCTAGATTAGACCTGAATGGCACACTGCTCTGATCGTTATCCACATGTATATCACCTGTGAAGGTAGATTTTCACTAGTAGATATCTACCACATTAGGATATTAATGCATTTAAATGGCGATTATCCCTTAAATATGCCTTATTTTCTACTCAAAAGCTTGACAAATATGTCAAAGAGAGTGTAGTCACTCTCCACCAATGCAAAGAGCAGTCTATTTCATCAAGTATTAATTAAGAATTTAGTTATGTTTGCTTTGAGAGAATTATAGAAGCCTTGGAGTTGGCTCATGAAATATTTAAACCCTAACACACAGTCCAACAAACATAAGAAAGGCAAAGATAAAAATATTGTTACACATAAGAAAAATATTTCAATTGATGAAACCCCTGTTAAAGAAGAAATGCCTGATACCAGGGTGACGAGGAATAGCAGAGGTAAAAGACCTAAGTTGGATCCAGAAATCAAAATGTTTTCTGAGGAAGATGTTAAAGGGGAAGATGATTCAGATGAATATTTTAATACTCAAACTACAGTCAAGCAGTAAAAGGGGTGCTGCAGTCAAAAGGACAAAGGATAAAGGTGTGTTTGCATCTCAAAAACCTAGAAGGAATTCTACTAGGGTTACCAACAAGTAAAGATTGAAGTCAAATCCATGTTTAATCCATCAATCAAAGAAGAAAATGTCATAGTTATAGAAGATGACTCTAAAAATGATGAAGCAGGTACCAGGAAAAAGGAAAAAAGTACTTCATTGCTTAAGAAACCAGTAAACAAAGGTAAACAAATGTTCTCATCATCTATAGGACCTGTAATGAGAGATACAACCAGATTAGAAAAAGCTAAAGAAATTGCTAAAGATATCAATGAGATTCCTAAGAATAAAAAGGATTACCTTGTAGACTTAGATCACATATCAAATGTGCCTGAATCCATAGATTCAACAAGTTCTGATGAAGAACATAGCTTGGGATTGGTTTCTAAATACCAAGTTAAAGCGAAAAAACCCAAAGTTGCCTTAAATTTGAATTAGCCTGCACCTTTTGAAGATAGCTCAGGATTCAGGGTTAAAATCATAACTGATAAAGAAAGGATCAAGGAATTCCAGAAAATGCTGAGACAGATAAAGAAAGAAAAGGTACAAATAGAACAATGGAATGCTTGTCAACAAGAAAGGATTCAAGGCTTAAAAAGGAAGAAAAAAGAGCAAAGGGAATTGCTCAAATAACTCAGAGAAATAAACTTCAGACTATATTGGCACAATGTCGTGCTTACCACAAAGCTCAAACAGAAAAATGCTAAAGCTATTGCTATGATTATATCCTAAAGGTTTCATAAAGATTGCTACAATCATAATTTTAATGTTTTCTAGAAAATATGGCAGTGTCTACTCGTTTTTGGCCTGTGATATGCTAAGACCTCGAACTATATGACTAAATCAAACTAATCCCTTTTTTGTAGAATCAAATGTAATGATGGCAAGATCATACAATATCAAGTTGTTGAGCAATGATCTATTTTTGGATTGTAAAAGCTCTTTTGAGTTAACTTCCCTAGTAGATAGATACTATTCAAATCTAATCATTAAAGCTACACTAGATGATAGGATATGGAGGTTTTATGGATAGTTTAAATAGGCAGAGGAAAGACTGTGTTGAGGTCAAAAAATTGGAGATCCAAAGGACCTTTTTTTGAAACTCCTTGGAAAGGCATTTATGTTCTATTTGACACTTAATAGCAAAGGCATATGGATGGTTAGACACTCTTTTCTACTCTATTTTTTCTTTCTTCATGCTTGAATTCATTATTCATGTTCCAATGCTTTTGATTCTTGATTGTTAATTAATACAGTGAAAAATTTACTGTGGAAATTATTTTCAAGTTTTGATATCAAGCTGATATTCTTGTTTCTTTATGATATTCTGAGACAAGAATTTATGTGAAGTTGACAAATTGAAGGCTTCATGTTCTCTTTTTATTATTGGTTTAATCCATCTATGTGTCTACCTTTTAATCAGTCAATGGGATATGCTATGTTCTGACCTTGATTTTCATGTTATGTTATAACCATGAGCCAGTTTTCAACCACCTTATTCAAAAAACCAAATTATAAAAACTTTCTAAACACTTTGCAATAAACTGATGATTCCCTAGCTTGCCCTCTCATAGTCAAGTGAAACATTAGGGACTAAAATTTTTGGCACCATTACCGGGGACGAAAAAATGAAGATATTTTCCCTGGGGAAACGACAAGTTTAGATTCAGATCTTGATGGTGAACAAGATTTTGGACATTATTTAAGACTGTGATTATTCACCTGGAGACTACTTTGTGGTAATTCTGGCTCCTACAAGAGAAGGTAAAGGACCTAAAACTCCTCTAACTTATTCATCATCTAATAAGAGACTAGTAACCAAGAAAAATCCCGATCTTGAGCCTATTGCAGCAATTCTAGATCCTGAAAAGTTACTAAGAAAACCTAAAGTTCTTTCTGGATAGTATTCACTCTTAAAAGGAAAATTGTCTTCAGAAAGTTCTCATGGACAATCCTCTGAAATCACCAAAACCCAAGTAGATGAAGAGGTGAATCCTGAAAGTGAAATTAAACTTGTTATTGAGCCTGCTACAGTTTCATTCCCTTCAATTATTTTAGAATTAAATCTAGAATGGTGGAAGTTACTTACTGAACTCATTAAAAAGGAATATCCAGACATATTGCATGTGACTAAAACTTTGAGAGGTCACATCAAAAATATTAAGAGTGAACCAGAGACACCTTCGTCATCTCTTGAATCTCTCTCATCTGAGGATTTTAGAGCACATTATTTTTCTTTTGAGAATCCTCTGTTTCTCATCCCACTAGCTGATCATAGTCCAGAATATGCTAAAGATCAAGACTCAATGATAGTACATATAAGTTGTAATACACAAGGGACACTTTCACCTTCATCATCACCAATCTTGCTCACTCCCAAAGCTCCAAAAATAGCTATTATGGTTGCAGACATAATGGACGAAATAGTTGCAGCAAGGTATGCCCCTTTGGTTCTTCCACAAGTCATGTATGTCTTTCCACCAAATAATTATATGAGATACTTGCCCAGATTCAATGGAGATGGAGCAGTTACTGCTAAAGAGAATTTGAGTTCATTTTATAGTTTTGTAGATAATTTCAATGTAGAGCATGTTGATGTGTGGATGAGATTATTTGTACAGAGTCTAGATGGGGAAGCAAGAAAGTGGTTCAAAAGTTTTCCTCCTAATTCAATTGTTGATATTGTAGCCTTAGATCATGCCTTTCTTAAACACTGGACAGACAAGAAAGAATTTTTATACTACATTACCGAATTCGGTGCTTTAAGGAGGAAACAAGATGAATCAATACCTGATTTTACCAAAAGGTTCAACCAGATGTATGGTAAAATTCCAGGGAGATTAAACCTTTAGAGACATCAGCAAAAATCACTTTTGCCAATGCATTTGATGTCGAATTTTCCTTGTTTATTAGGAAAAGAAGAACTACTACCCTCAGCCTGATGCAAGATGTTGCTATCAAGGTATAATCAAACATATTAGCAACAGACAAATTGAAGTCGATAAGTGATAGAGACAGGAAAAAGAAAAAGGAAGAGTTGCCTTCATCTTCTAATTCATCATCTGATTCTAAAATGGATGAAATGGATAATATGTTGAAAACTCTGACATTTGAAATGGAAAGGTTGAAGATGGAACAAAAACATCCCAATAGACCTTCGCAGGAGGGTGGTTACATAAATCCAAATCAGTTCAAGAGGCCAAACAATGTAACTCAAATCTTACCAAGAGAAAGAAAAAACCAAGATGACCAAAAGGTTTTGCCTCCTTTTCAGAATAATGTAGTAGATGAGGAGGAGGATGAAGATGATACAGAAGAAGACCTTGTATTTCATTTGAATGATTATGAATCGTCTCCTCTACATGTGACACAACAGGATTATGAATATGCTTTGATTGCAAACTATTTTGAGGAAGGGGATGAAGATGAGATTGTCCAACAGGAACCTGAAAGGAAAAAATACAATCTCAGATCTGGTTCTAATGCACCTAAATTAGATACACCTGTTTCCACAAAGAAGGCCAGTACTCTAGTTAAAACATGAATTATCAAAGGTAGTCCCAAGATTCAAGCTGATCAATCATTGAAACAACCTGCCAAGGATAGTACTGTTGACATAAAGGAACCAGACATAAACGTTTCTACTTTCAGTTTAGAACACAAAATCAACAAAATCAATATTTTAGTGCCATTATTAGAACTCATAAAAACATAACCCTTCAAAAAGACTGTCCTCAAGGATGTACAGGCTCCATCTCATGTCACCTTTTCAGATACAATCAATCTAGAGGATGAAAACCTCGCTATAACTATTTGACCTCACATTGAAGACATAATTGATGCCTCTCCACCATTCTACATTTCATTAAATGTCCATGACAAGATATTGCACAACTACTTAATGGATTCTAGTGCCTCGCATAATGTCATGCCTAGGGTGGTGATGGAAGAATTAGAGTTGACATTACTAGACCATATCATGATCTATATTCTTTTGACTCCAAGAAAGTCAAATGCCTTGGAGTTATGAAATATGTGGTTGTTACTCTTTCCCAATTACCTATGAAAAGTGTTGTATTAGATGTTATTGTGGCTGACATACCACCAAAATTTGGAATGCTTCTTTCAATATCTTGGGCCAAGAAGGTAGGTGGTACTCTACAGATGGACCTTAGCTATGCAACCATACCTATTTTTGGTGGGGAACAACAGAGATTATACAGAGAAGTTAGATTGGCTTATTTGGTAAGTGGTCACAATAATCCCACTAATCATCATATATATGTTGTAGAAGATGATCTTGGTTCTTCTATTTTTCATATGAGTGATGAGATGGTAGAAGTATCAGTCAGAAAGACAACAACTGCAGTTGGAGACAGTAAAGACAATTTTGTTTGGAAAATGTATTTTGACGGAGCATGTTCTAAAGAAGGTTCTGGAGCTGGCATTTTCTTCATTTCCCCTACCAAGGAGGTTATTCCTATGTCATATAAACTTGAATTTGACACCACTAATAACATCAGTGAGTATGAAGCCTTGATGTTAGGTTTGAAAGATGTTAGAGATATGGGTATAGATAAGTTGTCTGTTTTTGGAGACTCAGAACTTATTATTCACCAAAACAAGAATATATATCAAACCAAACAGCAAAGGTTAATACAGTATAGAAATGAGGTGTGGGATTATGTGGATAATTTCTTTTTGGCATTCAATATTACTTTTGTGAACATAAATTTAAATCAACAGGCTGACTCTTTGGAACTTGCAGCTAGCAACTTTAAAACTCTGATGTTTCCTAATCTGAAGTTCAAAGTTGAATTCAAACACAGACCCTCAATATTGGATAATATAAAACATTGGCAGGTTTTTAAAGACGATGAGGAAATTCAAAGATTTTTGAAAACTATTGAAGATTTTTATAACATTTCAATAGATCAAGATGACGAAAATGGTGAGGTAGAAATACATGCTGCAGAAGTCCTTCAAGATAATATTGTTGGCCACAAAATCATTGAACTGAAGACAAACCATCTGCCCAAAGGTCTGGTTCCACCAGAGAGGTTGTTTGATCACAATGATGTTTCCAGGAAGGTTGTTATCCAGACAGAAGAAACAGATGTAGTGGATTGTGACATTAGTCTGGATGCAAACCCCAGGTTTGTCAAAATGTCTAGAAAAATGTCACAAAAACAAAAACCAGTGTATGTTCAATTAATGAAACAATATTCAGATATATTTGCATGTTCTTATGAAGATCTGAAAGTGTTTGATACATAGATTATTCAGCACAAAATTCCTCTGAAACCTGGATCAAAACCCGTTAAGAAAAAATTTAGGCAATTTAATCCTTTACTGTTACCTATAATAGAAAAGGAGTTGAAAAGGTTGCTGGAAGCAAAAATCATAGTGCCACTGAGATACTCAGAATGGGTAGCCAAACTTGTAGCTGTCAGGAATAAGAACAGAGAGATAAGGCTCTGTGTGGACTTCGGGAATCTAAATAGGTGCTCTTTGAAAGACAATTATCCATTACCAAAAATGGATTATATCTTACAAAGTGTTGTCCATGCAAAGAGAATCGTTATGCTTGATGGATACTCAAGGTACAATCAAATATTAGTAATGGAAGAGGACAAAAAGAAAACATCTTTTACCACTCCTTGGGGCACCTTTATGTATGAAAATATGCCTTTTGGATTGATGAACGCAGGAGCCACATTCCAAAAGGCTATGGATGTTGCTTCATTGGGGAGAAAGATAGGTTTGTGGTTATTTACCTTGATGACATCACTATATTTTCAGCATCCGACAAAGAACATTTACAACACTTGAAGCAGACCTTTGAGAAGTGCAGGAGGTACAGTATATCACTTAATCCCAAAAAATCACATTTTTCCATGGAGGAAAGAAAGCTTCTAGGACACATCATTTCACCTGAAGGTATTAAAATAGATCTTGAAAGAGTAAAGGCTATCCAACAAATAGACATTCCAAGAAATAAAAAGTCTATTCAGTCCGTCATTGGTAAAATTAATTTTTTAAGGAGGTTTATACCTAACTTTGTAGAGATTGTCAAGTACATTACTGACATGTTGAAAAAGGATGCAGAAATTAAGTCGATACCAGAAGCAAGAGAATCCTTTGAAAGGATCAAGAAGACTTTTGTTTAGGCACATGTTCTAATTAGCCCAGATTACTCCAAAGACTTCATGATTTTTTCATTTGCATCATAAAATACCATAGTTGTTGTTCTTCTGCAAATAAATGAGCAAGGATACAAACAACCCATCTCCTTCTTTAGCAAAACCCTTAGAGACTCTGAATTGAAGTATGATATAATAGAAAAATAGGCCTATGCCTTGGGGCTCTGAAATCCTTCAGAGTATATGTTCTTCAATCTAAGATTACAACTTATGTCCCAAGCAGTGCAGTCAAAGAAATATTGGTTCAACCTGGTTGCGAAGGAAAGAAAGGGAAATGGATAACAAAAATCTTGGAGTATGATCTCACCATAAAGCCTACTCAACTAATAAAAGGACAAATCCTTTCCAAATTAATGACAGAATCTAATTGCAAAGCAATTGGGTTGTACCATATTTCAAAAAAGACACAAGATTCTTCTGTCCAGATTGAAGAAACAAATTCACAGGTAAACAACAAGTATGTTTCTTCACCATGGTACAAGGATATCGTATTTTTTTTGCTGAAATTTCAATCTCCCCCAAGGTTGGATAAATCAAAATTCATATCATTAAAGTTAAGAGCAATAAAGTACTGCATTGTTGATCAGACCCTGTTCTGGAAAGACCCCAATGGTTTTCTATTGAAGTGTTTGGATGAAAAAGAAGCTAAACAAATCTCTCATGATCTGCATCATGGTGTCTATGGAGGCCATCATCATTGGAAGGCTACTGCCTTCAAGATTCTTAGGGAAGGCTATTACTGGCCAATTCTATCCTTAGATATTTTTGCTCAGGTTAGGGCATGTGAACCCTATCATAAATTTGCTGGAAAGAATAAACGTATATCTTTTCCTCTGAAACCAATCATCACCCATGGAACATTTAAATAGTGGGGATTGGATTTTATCGGAGAGATTAATCTGTCATCTTTAGGACAACATAGATGGATTCTTACAGCCATGGATTATTTCACGAAGTGGATTGAAGCAATTCCAAATTGGAATACAACAAACAAGGTAATCATGGAATTTCTAGAAGGATATATTTTTTCCAGGTTTGGCTGTCCTAAAAAACTGGTCACTGATAATGCACAGTATTTTAAATCAAATTCCATGATTGAATTCTACAATAAGTATAGTATCCAATTGGTTCATTCTACTCCCTACTACCCCAAAGGGAACGTATTGACAAAATCTTCCAATAAGACTTTGATAAGAATTATCAAAAAACTACTCGCAGAAAATAACAAATCATGGGATTCCAAGTTGAAGTTTTCCCTTTGGGCTGATCGTATTAGCAGCAAGAAGTCTATTGGGACATATCCTTTCCATATGGTATATGGGACAGAAGCTATTATTCCAACTCAATTGGGCTTGCCGGTTTTAAAGTTTCTACAAGAAGAGCTAGAAGAACCCAATGATATCCAAAGGAGGATTTTTTAGATGATTGAAGTTCAACAGGTCATGGAACAGGTGAATCATAAAGATGCTTCTCACCAGAGAAAATTCAAGGCTACATTCGATAAGGGAACTAAGAAATATATTTTCAATGACGGATATTTGGTGTTAATATGGGATGCCAGGAGAGAGGATAAAGAAAAACATGGAAAGTTTGATAACCTATGGTATGGTTCTTTCAGAATAGCCAAGGTAATGAACAATAACAATTTTCTCTTGCATAATTTAGACAACACAGAAACGTTTGGCGTCCCAATGAATGGGAGGTTCTTGAAGCACTATTTTCTCTAATGACTCATCAGGTTTCCAGTTAGTACAATAGGTTTTATTTTCAATAAAGACTCCATATACCCAATGGAATTTTTTTTACAGTTATGCTGAGAATAAAAGACTGGAATATGTAGGGATACCAGTGAATCAAAGATAAAGGAAAAGGCATTGGTTTGTAGTTCTTGGACTTTATTATCAAAAATCCATCCCTAGAAGGAGCCAGTGTTAGTCTCTAATTTTTTCTTTTGATTTTGTGAGAAACCTTAATCCGAAACCCTTCCTACCTGCACTTCATTATCTACTTTCGGTTGATTTTGATCATTATTTTTAGTGTCTTATGGTTTGCATTTCAGTTTTTTAATAATTTATTTAAGTTTGGAGTTGTAAGACATGGTATTAAATGATGTGTCACTTTATATGCCTGTTTGAATTTTACAAATTCAAATTATGCTAAGTCATTAATAGCGCTACGGGAATAGCCTTATTCTTGCAGCGCAAAGATAATCATGCCTTGATATACACCCATCACCCAGATTTTTTTATGATGACACAGATCATGGTTTGAGAGTTCGCATGTGTCCCACAATAGATTCAGAATCATTTAGTGATTCAAACTGTTTCATGATCGGATTGCTCTGTACCAGCAAAGGAATCATTTCAAATCGTCCAATTCTCAACAATCATGATATTGAACCTGTCATTATATGTATGATTTTGTTGAATTTTAGGCGCAGGTATTTTCTCAAAAGAACGTTATAAACTAATAGATTGCAGGTGGCAAAGTCAGAATCTGAATCGTGCTAGTTATAACATTATGTTTTGATGGAACCTAAGAGGAGTGGACAGGTAATCAGATTAGAAACCGAGGGTGGTGAACTCCTCTAATATTATCCTCAGATGGCTCAAAGGTTTAGATATGCCCCGTGGTTTGGATTCCTTACCACTTTTCAAGGTTACGATGAGTAGGTCTCCATGGAGTTTACACTGAACTTTGATGGTCATGAGGTGGAGATTGGGAAGATACTGATGCTGGTGACAGAATAGACAATTGCTAAAGCTTGCAGATTGGTGGTTGGAGGAGAAAGATGGTGGAAGAAAGAGCATGTGGTTACAGAGTTTGTCAATCAATTCTTGCTTCCAGATAAGAAAAATCCGAATTGGATAAGAGGAGTTCCTTGCAGCTGGATTAGACCTGAATGGCACACTGCTCTTATCATTATCCATAGGTATATCACCTGCGAAGGTATATTTTCACTAGTCTATATCTATCACATTAGGATATTAATGCATTTAAATGGCGATTACCCCTTAAATCTGCCTTATTTTCTACTCAAAATCTTGACAAAGATGTCAAAGAGAGTGCAGTCACTCTCCACCAATGCAAAGAGTAGTATGTTTCATCAAGTATTAATTAAGACTTTAGTTATGTCAATTTTGAGAGAATTACAGAAGCCTTGGAGTTGGCTCATGCAATCTTTAAACCCTAGCACATAGTCCAACAAACAGAAGAAAGGCAAAGATAAAAAGAATGTTACATAGAAGAAAAATATTTCATTTGATGAAACCCCTGTTAAAGAAGAAATGCCTGATATCAGGGTGACGAGGAATAGCAGAGGTAAAAGACCTGTGTTGGATCCAAAAATCGAAATGTTTTCTGAGGAAGATGTTAAAGGGGAAGATGATTCAGATGAATATTTTAATACTCAAACTACAGTCAAGCATGAATTTCCATCAACCAGTAAAAGGGGTGTTGCAGTCAAAAGGACAAAGGATAAAGGTGTGTCTGCGTCTCAAAAACCTAGAAGGAATTCTACTAGGGTTACCAACAAGTACATATTGAAGTCAAAAGCCATGTTTAATCCATCAATCAAAGAATAAAATGTCATAGTTATATAAGATGGCTCTGAAAATGATGAAGCAGGTACTAGGAAAAAGGAAAAAAGAACTTCATTTCTTAAGAAACCAGTAAACAAAGGTAAACAAATGTTTTCATCATCTGCATGACATGTAACGAGAGCTACAACCAGATTAGAAAAAGCTAAAGAAATTGCTAAAGATATCAGTGATATTCCTGAGAATAAAAAGGATTACCTTGTAGACTCAGATCACATATCAGATGTGCCTCAAGCCATAGATTCAACAAGTTCTGATGAAGAATATAGCTCGGGATTGGTTTCTAAATAACAAGTTAAAGAGAAAAAACCCAAAGTTGCCTTAAATCTGAATGAGCCTGCACCTTTTGAAGAGTTCTCAGGATTCAGGGTTAAAATCATAACTGATAAAGAAAGGATCAAGGATTTCCAGAAAATAGTGAGACATTTAAAGAAAGAAAAATCACAAATAGAACAATGGAATGCTCATTGGCAAGAAAGGATTCAAGGCTTAAAAAAGAAGAAAAAAGAGCAAAGGGCATTGCTCAAAGAACTCAGAGAAATAAACTTCAGACTCTATTGGCACAATGTCATGCCTACCACAAAGATCAAACAGAAAAATGCTAAAGCTACTGTTATGATTATATCCTAAAGGTTTCATGAAGATTGCTACAATCAAAATTTTAATGTTTTCCAGGAAATATGGCAGTTTCTACTCGTTTTTGTCCTGTGAGATGCTAAGACCTTGAACTATATGACTAAATAAAACTAATCCCTATTTTGTAGAATCAAATGTAATGCTAGCAAGATCATACAATATCAAGTTGTTGAGCAATGATCTATTTTTGGATTTTAAAAGCTCTTTTGAGTTAACTTTCGTAGTAGATAGATACGATTTGAATCTAGTCATTAAAGCTACACTAGATGATAGGATCTAGAGGTTTTATGGATAGTTTAAATAGGCATAGGAAAGACTGTGTTGAGGTCGAAAAATTGGAGATCCAGAGGACCTTTTTGTGAAACTCCTTGTAAAGGAAATTATGTTCTATTTGACACTTAATAGCAAAGGAATATGGATGGTTAGACACTCTTTTCTACTCTTTTTTTTCTTTCTTCATGCTTGAATTCATTATTCAGATTGCAATGCTTTTGATTCTTGATTGTTAATTAATATAGTGAAGAATTTACTGTGTAAATTATTTTCAAGTTTTGATATCAAGTTGATAGTCTTGTTTCTTTATGATATTCTAAGACAAGAATTTATGTGAAGTTGACAATTGAAGGCTTCATCTTCTCCTTTTATTATTGTTCTAATCCATCTATGTGTCTACCTTTTATTCATTCAATGGGATATGCTATGTTCTGACCTTGATTTTCATGTTATGTTATAACCTTGAGCCAGTTTTCTACCACCTTTTTCAAAAAACCAAATTATAAAAACTTTCTAAACACTTTGCAATAAACCGATGATGCCCTAGCTTTCCCTCTCACGGTCAAGTGCAACTTTAGGGACTAACACATTTTATGGTGTAGCATGAATCTTGATTTATGCATGTGAATATTTCATGCCTCTTTATTAATTAAAAAATTATCAAAGTTCAAAATCACTTCAGAAGTGAGTTTTGAAGTAATGTGGCCATCTTGTGGGTGGATGGGTACGTTACAATACATTTATTTCCTAGATTCATATTATTTATGTACTTTGTTGAGTATGCATCCTCAATACAATATTAATAGGGATGCCCATGTAATTGTGGGAAATGCGTCAAGAGAATCTTAGAGAATGGGATGATGTGGAAGGTTCAACATGAGAAAGGTTTAGGCCAGGTGTAGACATTTTCCGATACACGTATTCATGTGAAAGTTTTTGGATATCCAAGAAATGGAGAGATGCACGAAGTAGTTATCTAAAGGCCCAATGTTATTTAAATGGAAGACATTCCATCCATATGGTTCCTTGAGTTCCTAGTGGAAAAATGGGTGAGCCACATGTGCGAAGGATGGAAATGAGAAATCAATATGTTGTAATAGAAAGAGTGTCTTCCCTTTTAGTCCCCATTACCCCTACTAAGAAAAAAAATTATTTGTGCCAAAGAAAAGAAATAATATTTAGTTAGCAACTGCAACCAGATCAATTCGAAACTAATGCAAATCCTTCTTGGTGGAAACTAAGAGGTTTCACATGTGTGAAGAAGCGTTGTAGGTAAATTCAATTTCTTGAGTCTTTTTCCATTAAATTATCGATTGGGAGCTCGTAATTTGACGACGTGTCAAAAAAATATATGTAGACCTAAGTTTGATTAGTTTCTATGCTAAGTTAAGGACACCAAAAATTTATTAATGAACACTTCCAAAGATCAATTTAGGCATGAAATTATCTTTTGAATTCTAAAATTTCACATTTACTTTCATCATATCATATTTGGCATAGTAATTGTCAACATCATAAAGATATTTAGACGACCCAACTACCCCTTGTAGTACGATTAACAAGGGAAATAAAAACACGCAATGTAGAAATAAAACACACAGGAGTCATAGGTTCGAGTCCTGTAGGTTTTCAATTACTTGTTGGATTACCTAGGTTAGCAAATCCTCACACTAAAGGGGCCCTAAAATCAATTCAAAAAACTACATAAAAATAATTGGAAACTACGGGAATATAGATAATCTGAAATGAAACAATTGAAATAATTGAATTCAATCTAAAGCATCAATACACTTATTTGAATTAGTTCTACTGTAAATAAACCTACCTACTAAATCTGCAAGTGTGTCCCAGGACAAGGGACACTCCCTTTTGGGAGCATTGTAGGAAGATAAAAACTGAAGAAGTAATCAACAACATGGAATTTTCATTAATCAACTCAAAATTACAAAGTACAGGTACATGGAGGTCGAGCCTCTAAAATTTACAAATATGAATATTGTATGGTGTATTGATTGACACTTATTTATTAACCTTCTCTCCAATGAAATACTCTGATATATAGAAGGTTTCATACATTACAATTCATACCATTGGTTCTAAAGTTGGGGACCTTTGACTCCTACAATGGTAAATATATATACATTGTTACAATACATAAAATAGGAGACTCGAAACATAACCATGATGTCTCACTGATTCATCATGATTTCATGACTAGAAGCATGAAACTATGACTAAGAATTCGATGTCCATAAATAACATAGAATAGGACATGGCTCCCCAGTATTATTGCCAATTTTGTTACGAGGAAAATCTCTCTATGGCTAGGGGTAAACAACAACAGATGGAAATGGCTGTAGAAATCAACCCTAATCTCAAGTATGTTATATAGACAAATATTCTAGCAAGACAAGATAAAATGCCTACCTTGTCTAGACGTTCGATGAAGTCCACCATTGAGCACTTGACCTAAAGAAATATACCTCCAACTAGTCCTCAACAACCAAGAAACACAAGAATATGGTGATAATATATGATGTTCACAAATTCAATAGCATAATCCATCAACATTCATAACAAATAATCCCATGTAATAATCATTAAAATATTTTCAAGATATTGATTGGATGCAAAAAGAGAATTTCTATTAATATATAATCAACAGAAGTGAATGAGTTACAGACTTTCGTGTCGACATGGTTCAGAACCAAGAAACTAAGTTCCTTCCAGCTAGACCTCCACCACTTCAATATTCCACCAAAGGCAAGATCATATAAGAGAGACAATTAAGTTCTTAATCGGTAAGGGAAGAGCTTGGGGGTTGAACAATATGGTCAGACTTAAAGGACAAAGGGATGCAGACTCAATGTGAAATGAATAATTTCTCCAGAGTAACTTTTCTCTCAAAGTTGAATTATTTCTCCTCTTTTCCATAGCTCTGATTTGGCCTATTTAAATCCTTCAAGTGGAACTGAAGCGTCGAGTCAGAATGTTTCCAGTATATGGAAGGCCAATGATAATCGATCTTGTGATGTGACATGGAAACCCAACATCATTTTTCAATTTTGGGCACATTTCCCGATGTATGCGGGCTGTAGTAGTGCAACTTGTGTATACACATGTTGTATAGTAGGCAAGGTGTGTATATGTGGAAACATTATATTTTTAGTTTTGGGATTTTTAAAAAGGGACTTCAAGTTTGCATAGGGAAATGGAAAAAGGCCTTCTTTGCAAGATTGCATGGGGTGAGGAAAATCTTGCTATAATAGGCCTGTGATCCATGTGGACAAAAGGAAACCCATATATAACTATTGAAGAAAAAAACTTGCATCCTTGTCTATTCTCATTTGGGGGGGAAATATCTCATCCAACGATCGTTCCATTGGTGGTCACCTACAGGAAATATGGTAACTAAAAACATGATCATGAAACTTGCACAACTACCAAACCATTTGTAGTGGCTTCCAATAACTCGATCATTTTGCACTTTGGATAGTTCATTACTTTATACTTATCTTAGTTAGATTGCTCTACTTCTGCTATTTAGTGAGACACCTAATGATGTTGTATAATGCACAATGACTATGAAACCAAAATATGATTAGATAAGACAAATCACATCCCAAAATGTATGCTAAATCACAGGGAAACATGCTTAGACATGAATAATTACCTTGTTTAACTTAGTATTGTTAAAGCCATAAAAATTATGTGTAAAAAGGGAAAAGATAAGGGAAGTGATGGAAAAAATGGGGTATGATAGGAAAAAAGATACTATCTGATATATGAAAAATGGGATAAATCTGAGACCCATCATCTCTCCTACACCCATACTTTTTCTTGCCATCATGCACTGGGCATTTTGTGTCCTGGACGAATAGAGTAATTCTTGTTGGTTGTTCTTTTTTTTCCCTCTTCTTCTGCAAGAAGAGTTTTATCTTTGGTATTCTATAACGATTTGACAATCATCCCAATTTTATGTACCACGTCTTACCCCTCATGGACAAGAATTTGTTCCTCGCCACTACCCATTCTCTATATTTTCACAACCTGCCATTCCCCTCCTTGAGGACTTGATTTATCCTTTTGTTCTTCTTTTTATCCTCCTGAGAGGTGTCACAAAAGTCAATCAATGTTATTTCCTTAGTCTATTTAGACATTTCTAGCTCATCCTCATAAGATTATTAGTACACAACATTAAGGAAATTATTTATTATCTCATCATTGGCTTTGAGATCTATCTCACTATTGGCTTATTATCTCTCACATCTACTTCTAGGTCTAACCCAAGTTCGGATCTCAACAGGATTCCAACAAAACCCTCTAAAACTATTGGCCCTCCTGGTAATCTAGAAGGCAACACAACACACAGAGTGCACTATGCAGTATCACTCGAGATATCTTTATGGGATACTGCAATGCTCAAGTGCTTGCAGTCTAGGAATGAGTGGGGATATCAGAGTGTATTCCACGTTATTCATACATTCAACATATTATCCATTCAATATTCCTAGGATTCATTCATCTTTTAGGTCATGCATGCATTCTAACATATATAACTTAACCATTCATTCATAAATCACTCATTGACATAAGGTAAATATGACCAAACATTGACAAAAAGTAAACATGCATTAAACATCACATATCACACAAGTTTTACCTTGGTTCACCCCCTCCTAGGCTACGTCGACAAAGATTTGTCTTCTCTTCTATTCTATTAGGCCTTCTACAAAATATAGTGTTGTGCACAGTACATCTTTCTTCATACAAGACTCCAAAGGTTTAAGACCCTCCATGAGGCAGAATAGATTACACCAGGCTCCTCAACCTATGATCTAACCCTCAATGTCTAACCTACTTGACTCTTCTATATCAACCTCAAACTCACAACAACTAAACAACTATTGAAAAACCATCAAAAACCCAAAAAGAAAGAACACTGACCTAGACCTCCTAGGTTCTTATTTATATTAGTTTTCAAGATTATATTTGTTACAATATTTATCCAAAACCCTAACCCTAACATGGTTAGTTTTATATGCATGTGCACCAGGATGATTTCCTTCTTTGCATGTTGTTTTTCCTCGTGTGTGTTTCTTTTCCTCCCAGTTGATCTTCTCCAAAATTAGTTGACACGACCTACCCCTCACCGAGCAAGCCACTCCCACCAGGATCTCCTTCGACCACGGGCCCGAAGAGTCTAAGCTCTTCCAACTCCTCTTGGGAGTCACAAGTCATCCACAGTAACTCCTTCGGCGATTCCCCCTCCTTCAAAAATCAGGATATCGCGACTCAGGAATTTGCGGGTCACACGAACACAGTTCCCCTACAGCTCCAAACCCCGAACCCCGAGAGTCAACAGTCAACGCTTTCGCGCATCGGGGATTTCCCTATCGGGAAATCGGGAATGGTGATGTTATGTTTCACTGCCCCTTTCAATCCCTGAACTCCGAACTCCGAATTGACGCCACCTGTCTTCCACTAGTACCTGGGGTCCCACGCTGCCACGTCGCTCCTCCACTCGTGCGATCGAGGATCGCGGGATCGCAATTTCAACTATCGCAAGTTCGTTTCATTTGAAATCCCCGAACGCCGAAACCCCGATTCACCAGATTTGTGCCACCTGGCCTTGTTTAAAATCAACGGTCCCTATTGACTAGGGAAATCGCTATTCGCGATTTCGACGGGTATGCCACCCCTCTCGTCGAACGTCGAACGCCGAATCTCGACCTCCCGAGATTTGAGGCCACGTGTCTCTCTGAATATCGATGACTCCCGTCAAAATCGGGAAATCACAACTCGCGATTTCACGAGGTGTAAAACTCTTACCTCGCCAACCCCCGAACGCCGAACCACCGAAGCCCGATGGACTTTTATCCTCCTCGCCTGTGCTTACGGGTTATCTCCCTCACAACTCTTCCACGATCCAATGATCCTCGGGACTTCGTGATTTATTTCGGCAATTCCTAGCCGATGATTCCCCACCTTGAAAACCTGCTTTGCTCCGAAGCTTCTCTTGGTTCAAACCTCACCCAGGTTTGTTCCCACGGTATGTACGAGGAACTATCCCTCCTGAGCTTATTTCCTCTGCCTCTTTCATGGGTTCTACGCACACCCTGATGCACGGACTCAACAACTCTCCAAGTGTTGATCACTTTGGAATTCTATGTGCTCCAAGCCATAGGAGTCCCTCCCTTCTTTCACTCAAGCTAGCGGCTGGAAATTTCAAGTTCGACCTGCACTTCCCCTGCATGATTCGAACAACCCAATTCACTCTGGGAAAATGAGAACAAGAGTTCAACTTCTTAGCCTCCTCACGCACTCTATGCGGAGGAATTCAACTGCACTCTATGCAGGAATATCCTGGCTCAAACAGAGAACCAATTGGAACTCATTCCCTCATTCCCTTAGGTTTCGAACCTGCCATGCAATCACATATGCAGCATATAAAAGAAAGGCATAAAAAGAAGCAAGTATGCAACAGCATAATATCAACAACACACAGAAAACAAACACAACCATGGAATTGATTCAAAGTCTTTCTTCTATTAATTCAATCTGTACATGGGTGTTCTTCACAAGTTCTCTGCTTGCTCTTTCCTTCAGAATGCAGGGATGATAATACAATGATACAAAGGAGGGTGCCTATATTCCGTTTTCCCTCTCGAAAGAAAAACTGTATAATCTACAGTTAATTCCTATCTAACAACATTAAAACTCTTAAATGCCTTCCTATCTATAATATAATACAAGTGCGCTCGGCTTTGAATGCCTTCATTTAAATGGCGATGCAACAATACCAAGGTAGAATTCAAAATTGAAGTTTGTTGGCTTGTCCAACTGTCTCTTCTTTCTCCTCGCGCTGGCTCACTTGATGAGGTGTGGATGCCCCTGCATCATTAGTCCTTTCCTTCCAAAATTAGGTGTTTCCTCAAAATATGCCTACTCCCAACAAGCCCCAAAAACTGACATGTGGCTCGTCCCAAGCTACTCAGGTAGTGCACCCTCCTTCTACTATTGTCTCTAAATTGTGGAAATTGTCTGCTAGTTCCTTTCCTTTTTCCTTGACCTGCGCATATTTTCCTATTAGCACCTCCACTAATTGTATTTTTATCTCCTCCTAGATCAATGATTCTCTGTTTGTCTATTCATGTGCCATACGTTTATTTTCTTCCTCCAAATACAAAATCATCTATTTTGCTTGTTCTTGGAGGGGTTCCAATTCGACTTGTCTCTCTTTATTTTTCTTTCAAATATGTCTGTAGATTCTTCATGTCTTGAGTGCCCTTCAAATGCTCTGTGATGCTCATTTTTTTCTACCTTTGTTTGAGCTCTTCTATGGCATCTCTGACTCTTTATTCTTCTTGGTCCCACTATTGGACCTTCTCATCTTCTTCCAAGATAGTCCAAATTTGCATAGCTTTGTCAAATAGTTCTTCGACTGCCCTGGATTCTTTCTCCATCTCAACTATTTGGAGTGAATATTCTTGTTATCTTTGTTCTCAGACCTCGAGAGGCATCATAGGATTGATATTTTCTCTTATCTCCTTAATCTATTCTTTGTAATATTCAATGGTTTGTGCAACGAGGTTGATCTTCTCCTCTGCACTCTTTGTCAGTGCTTGCACGCTGTCTGGGATATGATTATAAACTGCTTTCAATCCCTATTCTAATCTATATGCACATTATTTTTCCTATTTTGTATTGATATTTACCTACTCCACTACCAGTTCCAAGGCATCCTTGCCATTCCTAGCTTCCTGCAGTTCAGCCACATTTGTCCTTGCGCACAATTGCACTTCCTGCACAACACTGACTTACATTTTGTACAGAGACTTGGCTGGTATCTTTGATAGTACCAACTGTACCTGTTTCATAGGCTTAAGTGGTGTATGGGCTACGGCCTCATCCATCTACAACATATCTGGTGTTACTTGGAATCTTGGACTCACCTGCACTATGGTCTAGATGGTGTCTTCTTCATTTGGTGTGGTCCTTTCCTCTACTCGTGTCGTTGAGGGGAAGGGTTATGTTCCTATTTCAGTACTTTGCACTACTTGTATATGATCTAGAACCTTCCTGATGTTAGCCAACTCATTTTGTGTCCTCCCTCATTGGTGTTGGGCCTCTTCAAATTCCTTGGTTGTGTGATCCTTTACTCTTTCTGCGACGAGGTCCACATTGTCCTTGGTAAATGTGTACTTAGGTAGATTCTTATGATCCTTGGCCTTCTTGCACGACCCCACAATCCCCTTGTATGTATAATCGACCA
This sequence comes from Picea engelmannii, assembly GCA_009831015.1. Taxonomy (NCBI): domain Eukaryota; kingdom Viridiplantae; phylum Streptophyta; class Pinopsida; order Pinales; family Pinaceae; genus Picea; species Picea engelmannii. Next base: position 101,581 of record ML811020.1, read on the forward strand.
CTTGGGTGGACCTGTTTCTTGTAGAGTGGCTGCCAAAGGGGTTTCATGTGTCATTGTGTCCCCACTTCCTTGTTCTTCATGTGCCGGAGTAGTGTCCTTATTTCCTTGTTCTTCTTGTGTCAGGGAAATGTCCTTCTTTCCTTGTTCTTCCTGTGTTGTGGTAGTGCCCTTGTTTCCTATCTTTGCATCTGTCTTTGGAGCACTACCCTTATTTTACTATGTTGTCTTCTGACTGGGCTTCCCCTTCTATGTCGGCTTCTTGGACATAGCGTTGTCTCCTGCAGGTGCATTTGATGACCCTGTTTCTACCTCCTTCCCTTTTGGAATTTCCTTGGTAATTATTGGGATCTTCCAATCATCTTTCTAGTCTCGTACTTCCATTTCCAAATCCTCTGCATTTATGTAGTATCAGAGTTTCAACCATTCTTTTGTTGTATCCCTCCAATCTTGGATCCACATGTTGTAGAATGCATCCTTGAAGTTTTCTCTACCTTCATACTGCACGACCACCTCTAGAGTGATCCTCCATATATTAGTTATGCTCTCCTGGCTGTATTTGAAGTATCAGGAAAAGGTACCTATGTCGCCACTTCTTCTCTTTGGATTTGATGTGCTTCCCGTTGATGTATATCGTGCCACATGACAATGTCCTACTCTATCGCAAAAGTAGGAGTAGGGATGCTCCCTCCACTCGATTAGAGCTATCAGAATCATCAACCATGAATAACAGAACTATGTTCCCAAGTCTTGCATGTCCTTCCAACCTTCGAGGAACAGGTTCAGTAGATATGGGGCCCATCTGAGCATGGTGTCATTTTCACACTTAAAAACAACTGCGACAACCCCTGTTGGGACCTCCTCCTTGCAGAATTTCCTGAAAAGTTTGTAAGACATGAGTTTTGTGGCCATCCTGGTGGATGCGTCAATGATTATTTTAATGATAATTCTATGCGAGCCTCTATCCGTCTCATATATTTTCTTCCTCTCCTCTGCAATGGACTTTTCTTTAGTTTTTTCAGCTAGGTATTGCATGAGACTTTATCCCATTGATGGCAGACCTGTGATGAACGCAATCAGTTATATGTCTATGGACACGGGTTCTTTCATCCACAGGAAGCCTCCATGGAAGAATTCCATCAACTGCTTGACGCATTTATTCACTTCTCTCCCCCTTCCGAAGTGGGGAATCTCTACAAGGTTCATGATCCCTATTTTTTCTAGGCCTACCGCCCATTTCTTTGGCTACATCATGGAGTCTCCAAAGGGTCATGTTCCTATGCTCTCCATGTACACCTGCTATGCAAATTCATGGAATTTTTCGGTGTTGGATACATCATGGTATGAGCATATCATTTTTTCTATGCAACCCAATAGCATTGGCGTGTCTTGCACCCCCTATGGAATGCACATCAGTACGATTAAGGTGTCGGGATGCTTACGAGGGGACCGCGCAATGGGTTGTTTTCCCTTTCTTCTTACTGGCACGCAAGAGGTCCCAACCTCTTCTTCTCTATATTTTGCACCTACGTCTAGCTTCCCAATGATGTATTCAAGTAGTCCTTCCTGTTGCTGCATGGACCCTACCCCTTCCTCTATCTTCTCTCTAGCATCACCATTAATTCTATGGGCTACTTCGGCCCTCATAGGTTGTTTTAGGTTGCCTTCATCGACTGTTTCTTGGCCCTGCGCACTGTCGTGCGAATCAATTTCCATTTCGACCATCATCAGGACTTGTTCTTATTTCTCGACCAGTGTGGTGCTCACTAGTTCGACCTATGGTAAGGGAATTACGTCGACATCAACAATTCCCTCTCTCTATGCCATTTCATGTTCCTCCTTTGCGGCTTCTTGTGGTGCCTTGATATTTCCTTGGATTTTTCGTGTGGTTTGTCTTGGTCCACCAACCTTGGGAGGTGCCATTATGGGTTCTTCTTTCTCTACCGAATAAGATTCTACTGCTTCGATTTGTGCACTCGCCTATTTTCCTATCGTATTCATGCTCCCTAGCTCCGTGAGTTTTCAATTTCACAATAAGTGTTGTTTTTTCGGCGTTTCCCCTTTATATAGGGGTTCCATGAATGCCGTGAATATTATTGGAGAAGTTTCTTTGGCTGCAATTAATGCGTTGAAGCTTGTCAAGTATGCTTCATTTAATTTCATAAATGCCACAATTCATGCCATTTTTCCCTAATAGTTGTTTTTCACTTTTCCGACTGTTGGCCCCTTTTCCGGTATGCTGAACTTTTTCAGTGTGTCGTGCATTTCTGTTGTGATTTTTCCTTAGTGAATGATGTTTTTCTTTCTGTCAACCATATGTTGTGTGCAAATATTTTTTTCTTTTTGTCACATTGAATCCACTATCTCTGCACACAATATTTCCTAGTATTTTTGTATTTTCATTCTTTTCTATTTTTTTATTTAGTTTTCCTTCATTTTCTCCTTTTTATTTCCTTTTTATAATTTTTCTTTTGCAAATTGTACTATAGTACACTATATACATCCATTTCTCACTACGCTGTAACTTTTAAGCGTTAGGAGGTCGATTGTCCCTATACAGTTTTAGTCAACTACCGTTGATCATTCCTTTCAGTTATGTTCCTCCCAAGTGTTTTAGTTGCACATATCCCCCATCTGTGATAGTCTTTACTACATATGGACCTAGCTAATGCATTCTAAATTTACCAGGATGTTGAAAAAATTTACTGTCATATATTAGGACTAGGTCTCCTTCCTTAAAAATATTATTTTTAATATGTCTATCATGTCAAGATTTGTCTCTTGATTTCTGTACTTCCTAGTGAAATCCTTCCAGAATCATGTCCTTTTCCATTTACATAAGTTTATTTAACCTTTCCTATGTTGTTCGTCTTTTTGTTATGTTGGTAATTGTTATTATGTGTAGATTGGGTACCGGAAATTTTAATGGCACCACTGCTTCCTTCCCATACATCAATCTGAATGGTGTATGTCCTATCAACTTCTTACATGTGGTCCTGTATGCCCATAGTATTGATGGTATTTTCAAGTCCCAATCATCCATGTTGACATTGTAGATCTTAGTCAAAGCATTCTCCAAGATCTTATTAAAGATTCTACTGTTTCATTTGCCTGAGGATGGTATGGTGTACTCTTATGGTGATAGAATTCAAACTCCTTGGTCATATCCCTAATAGTATTCTTGATAAAGTGAGTGCCTTGGTCACCCATTAAAATCCTTGGACACCCAAATTTGGTGATCACTTTCTCAAACAAGAACTGTGTTACTATCTCTGCACTACAATATTTGACTAGTGTTGCTTCTTCCCATGTTCGTAAGTATTCAATTGAAGTAATGATATATCTATCTCTTGACCTTTGTTTTGGTCAATGTATTGGTTCAACAAAGTCTATTTCTCATTTTCCAAATACCTACAAAGTTACTTGTGGTCTTAGGAGAATCTCATCCCTTATGTTGGGTTTTCCCACCCTCTGATAGACATCACATTTTTGGAAATATCTATTTGCATCTCTGTGAATTATTGGCCACCATAATCATGCGTGCAATAACTTATGCATGGTATATTTTCCTGCATAGTTTCCTCCAGGTATACCTTCATCAGCTTCTGCCAAAATTCTGGGCCTTTCATGCTCTAATACACACCTTCTTAAAATGTTGTATGTGCCCATATTGTATAAGTGTCTTGCAATAGGTTGGTAGTATGCAGCTCTAGCTACCATATTTTTCTTTTTCACAGTGATAAAATCTTGTGGAGTAATCCATGTACTTAAGTATTCAATAATATCAACAAATTATTCATCAACTACTTGTACTCAAAATATATGTGCATCAGGGAATTTGTCGTCCAAGTTGGTAGGTTCTTGTCCATTAGTTACTCTTGACAGGTGACCAGGTC
>ML811020.1:116617-126879 GCA_009831015.1 Picea engelmannii
ATTGGTACTATGGCATACAAATTGGAGTTGCCTGCATCTTCACGAGTACACCTAGTTTTCCATGTTTCATGCTTAAAGAAGGTTATAGGTGACAAGATCCCAGTTCAAACTATATTTCCAGAACTTGACGAGGAAGGAAAAATTATATTGGAGCCTAAAGCCATCACTGACACAAGAATTCACCATTTGAGGAATAGATCCATTTCAAAGTATCTCATTAAATGGAGGAAACTATCGAATGAAGATTCCACTTAGGAAGATGAGTCTTTTATACAGAAGCATCCAAAGTTACTCAAGTGTTGCAGACAACACTTGTCTCAAGGGGAGGGGCATGCTAAGCCCTAATATTGGCTCATTACCCCTTAATTGGGGCATATTATATTAGTAATGTTATTTTATTTATGTCAGCTTTAGGCCATTAGTTGTAATTATACCTCCTAGTCTCCTATATATACCAAGGAGACATTTTCATTTTGAATCATCTTGTACTTGAACATTTAAGTGGGGTAAAAGGAGGTTTCCCCCTTGAAGATGCTTATTATTTGAAATTATCTCTTTTTCAAGGCGTTGAGTACTTTTTCTGAGGTTTTTTTATGCTATATTGATATTTGGTTCTTAACATTTAAAATGTTTACCTAGTAAGTAGTGTATGAACTTATGAAGTGCATATACCATGGCTAGGCCTTCTCTTTCTGTGGTGTTGTAATGCTTCTTTGATTCTAACAAATTTATTCTTGCAAATTCTATAGGATGGTCTAAATCCCCTACTCCTGGTTGTGCCATAATTGCTCCAAGTGTTATGGCTCATGCATATACATGCACATGAAATGTATTTTCCCAATCTGGGAATACTAAGATAGGTTTTGTGAACATTTTTTATTTTAAGGTCTCCAATCCTTGTTGATAGTCGTCATTCCACTGAAATCTTATATCCTTCTTTAATAGTTTTTCCATTGGCGTAGTAATTTATGCATGCCCTTTTAAAAATTTCATGTAGTATCATGTATGTCCCATTGTTGCTCTCAACTAGCACACTGACTTTGGTGGTGGTAAATTTACAATGACTGAAATCTTAGAAGGATCTACTAATAAACCTTTTTTACACACTATATGTCCCAATAATATTCCAAAAGGTGTCCCAATAATATTCCAAAAGGTGTCCCAAAAATGCATTTCTTGATATTGAATGATATCTGAAACTGTCGGTATCTTTTCAACATTAGCCTTAACACTTATACATGATACTTTAACATACTATATACAGTCAAGTCATCCAAATATACTTCTATAAATCGATGTATGAATTCCTTAAAATACGACTACTCTTGAAAATATGGTTGGTGCATTCTTGAAAATATGGTTGGTGCATTCGTCAGGCCAAATGGCATGACTGTGAATTGGTAGGATCCCCATTCTATAGAAAAAGTAGTCATATACATGTCTTCTAGAGATATTTTGATCTGATGGTGGCCTGAGAATCCATTTGTAAATGAATATGCTTCCTAGCCTCCCACATTATCTAGGACCTCATTTGTGAAAGAGGTAGGAAAAGGATTATGTAAGCAAGGATCATTAAGTTTCCTCAAATATACACAAATCCTTATCCCCCCTTGTTTCTTTTCTTGGACTACCATAGGGCTTATCCATTCATGTTTATCTATTGGTTCTATGATACCAACTTCCAACATTCTGTCAATTTCCTCTTTAACTTTCTTCTTATATACTAGATTCAGTCTGTAAGGTTTCTTCCTGACAGGTATTTCCTTAGGTTTGAGAGGTAATTTCATCTCTCCTAGCTCTCATGTTATTCCTTTCATCTCTGTAAATATCGTTGGGAGCATGTCACTGTATTCGTGCAGTAACTCTATTATTCTTTCTATTGTTTGGTCATCACAATAGTCTCCAATACTTTCCATTTTAGGATTGTCATTTGTCCCAATGTTGGCTTTCTTCACTTTGATTGGTGCAAAAAATACTTCAGACTCCAGAGATGGACCTTCCACCTCTCTTTTTCTTTCAATTTATTTAATTTGAATTTTGCGCAGGTCATCTTCATCTGCTTCTTCCCCTTCAATGTGATAACATGACAATAGTTCTTTGATTGTTTGTCTATTCTGTTGTTGATATTTTTTCATGAGTTCAACCTCTAGTTCATCGATAAATATCAAACCTATTATATTCTTCAGTGTTGAATCAACTTTTGGGTTCTCATGTTAAAATGAGAAGGTTACTACAAAGGTTACATACCAGTTCTATAGGATTCCTTCCAGTGTGTGGATGAAATTATGAGCCCATTATTCTGGTGGTGTCATCCTCCATTTTTTTATGCACTTCTCCAAGTGTTCTGCAGGTGTTCCTTGGCCATCATAACTATTTATTTTATTTCTCCCCTAACCTATGCTGAATCTAATGCACAGTAACCATTTACATTGGTACCAACCCTGAATTATTTCTTTGTGCGCACGCCACCCTCTTGCAGGTGCGGCCTTGAGTGAAATATATAGGGATAAGAGCCTCTGATTCTCTAATACTTCCTCTTAATATTTTTTCATAAATTACTCTAATTCATTTACCCCATGAAAACTGGGAGGTTCTCTTATCTATGTACCAACCCATATTACTGTGCGGTCTATTCTTGCGCACATTCTTCTAGAAACTTCATGTAATATTTGTTGCCAATTCTCCAAACCTGTATCTGATTCAAAAGCACATGATGTGATGGTTCTCCAACTGAGTACCCCATCTGCAATTAGGTTAACATAATATTCTTCTTGCACATCATTGGTTCTGTACAACTGGTTAATTTCCTCCAAATTCAGATAGGTGGGTTCTACAAACCTTTCTCCTTATGAAGGATCTAATGGTGCAATGATTCTATATTCACCTGATTCAAATGGAATTTTGTTTGTCTTCAAGTTGATTATGGCCTGGTTATCAAATTATCAATCCAATCCAAGCAATGTTGTATAAGGTGTTGTGCCATTTATTATCTCTATTACTTCAAAGTCTGCCATAGTGCACACTCCATCCAAATCTACGGTCGCACCTTTAAGCCTTCCAATTGGTAAAACTCTATGTTGATTTTCTAATTTCAATTAGATAGGTGAATAACATAATGTGGGTTCTCCCATACACTGTCATTTTTTCTTAGGTAATAAATTTACTTCAGAGCCTAAGTTTCAGTATAATATCCCCCATGTTTAAATCCCCAATATTAGCATTGAGTTTGAATTCCCTGCTTGTCCTTCTTCTTGTATGGAGATGATTTACTATTTTATGTTCTAATTTCCCTTCGACCTCTCTATTACATATTTCTAGCAGGTTTTGTAAGACTTTGACAAATGATGGATCCTTTAATAACTTAACACAAGATTGCAGATTTTTTTTTATGTTACTTACTTTCTCTAAAGGTTGTGCTTCACTGGTGTGGTCAATTGAGGAGGGAATTCCGTACATTGGTATGTTCTAAGTGTTTTGCACGGATGATGTAGACACAACATTTTTCTTGAGAAATTCTTGTCTTTCCTCCTTGAATGCAGGGATGATTTTAGGGGATAAATTTCACTAATGGGCTCATTTTCCATGGCTTTTCCAAAAACAAGATTTTCTATTTTAAAAATGATTCGCCCAAATTCTATAGGATAAAATTATTTTACCTTAAAAATCGCTAAAATTTTATAAAAACTATATAAAATACTTAGAAATTTGAATATTTTTACAAAAAATCACCAATCGTTTATAGTTAGCATATGAAGGATTATTAAGATTCGCCAAGGTTTCTAAATTTTTAAATAAATTTCCATCCTTAAAATCATCCATGCTTGAATGTTTCCTTTTCTTTTCTTGCATAAAAATGCTTCTGTGGTTGAGTATTCTTCTTCACCCATTGGTGTTGTGCTGGATCATGTCTTACTGCATCAGTTCTTATCTTGGCTCCTCCTTGTGTGACTATATTGATGTTTCTTCCATCATCCCTAGCTTCTAAAGAAATCCACAGTGCATTCTTTTTTTTTTGGTTCCTCTTTTCTCGGGTCTTCCCCAAGACTGTTGTATACTTTTTTGTATCATGGTATTTTGTGCAACAGTACATGCATGTTGTCGGTGGAAGTGGACATTCCCTTGCATAATGTACTAGATGTTGGAAGTTGTGGAAAAATACTAGCCCTCTGCCTTGTCCAGATCCTCCTCTACCTCGACCTTCACCTCTATATCCATCCTGGTCTCCTCACGGGGCATTCTACTAAGGTACCCGGTTTTACTACGCGGGGTTATACTACGTTGGATTATACTGTGGATGTGCATTATTGTATTGCGGTTGCATAGTGTTACATTGTTGTTGCACATTGTTATATAGATGTGGTACTTGGTTGAATTGAGATGAATCTTTCCTTGTCATCATTTATGCTTGCACCCTATAAGTATATGAATTTATTTATCTCATCATCTCTATCATCTTACAATATTTCTCATCATGACCTACTGACTTGCAAAAATTGCAATATGAAATTTTGGGTACTGTTTGGTACTTCTGCATCACTAGAAAATGATATGGATCATGCCCATGCATTTTACAGATACCGCACCATGGTCCTACCGTTGGAAAAGTGTTTGGTACTCCTATTACCATGTACTAAGAAAAATTTGGACACTCATTCTTATGGTGTCCTTCTGTCCTACATGTCGTACACTGAACAACTTTTATTTTCTATTTTCACTTATTCTAGTTAAGTTGAAATGTTAGGTTCTTCAGATCCTCCTTAAACTCCTCTATTGTTGGATATGTCTTCTGATACTAGTTCTCTTCCTGTTGTAAGTCTGCATGTAGAGCCTCTGCCTAAGTTTGGAACTTATGCTTTCTTAAGGGGTATTTCAAATGTGGTAACAAGGATTTCACAAATAAGTTTCTATGTTGAGTTTCAGTAATAGCATACTTCAACTTACCTTTCAAACTTTTAAAAATTTGATCAATTTCCCAGACAAACTCACTTGGATTTTTCCTGATTTCAATCATTTCATTCATATACTGATCTTCTCAGCTATTCTTATGAAATTCATTTATCAATAGTATTTTCACGTCTGCAATAGTCCTTGGTACTCCTAGTGGATTGTTTAAATCTAGGCTCATATACCAGTCTAGTGCATGGTCTCTTAGTGTGATAGATAATTGCGCAAGTTTTGTATCATCATATGTGATCTGATTTTCTTCCTAGATCTTCTCACAAATTAATAAATTCTTTTCAAATCCCTCTGACGCGTCTCCTCAAAATTTTGGTAACCTGATCGTGGGATCATGTCCTACCATTTTAAACTATGTTGAACTAATACCTCTAGGCAATGTAGATATTTGACTAATACTTCCTAAACTGTCTCACCCAGTTGATGCTCCTTGAATGGATCATTGTCCTGTCCTTCTTCTTCCACTAAAATTTGGTTGTCTATATGTTGATTTTCTTTCGGATGTACTAGTCACACATGGGGTTATAGGTTCCACACTGATGTTTGTCTGGATTGGAGTTATTCCTTCTATTCCTTCCCTTGAACCTCCTGTTTTCCTTTCATAATTTGTGTGCAGGATTTCCTCAATCTACTCCATAGCCCATATATCCTCTACCTCTTCTTCATCACTTTCCAAGCCCTCTCTATCAACTATGGCTCTCTTCTCATTATTCATGTTATATTGGTAGGGTGATCCACTACGCGTATTTCCATATATTTATGTTATATTTTTTATCTGGTCCTCTTCTATTATGAGTAGTTCCATAGCCTCCTTCCTCTTTCCTTTATCCATCTCTTCATTTTTCTAGATCATGTCAGTTCTTTTCCCCTCTCCCCATGCACACAAGGAAGTTTAGTTGTCTGATTCCATGGTCATCACATTTTTGTTATATAGTAAAATCTTGATTGAATTGTACAATTATCTTATATACCTACCTCTGGGTCCTTTTAGAAAATCCTGCTCTGCTACATTGTAAGATTTTGTGGTATCTACTCAGATTCGGTGATAAACCCTGCAACAATACTGTCTAACTAGAAATCTATTGTGCATGGGATTTTTTTGTTAACTTGTTGTAACTTTGTGATCTCCACAAGGTTTCACTCCAGCTATCTGATTCAATTGTAGGGTGGTTTTATTTTATCCTCAATAGCCACTCATGCAACACATGTGAGAAATCAAAAAACAATACCTCATAAAGGTCACTAAACACATATTTGTCAAGATATTTGCGCGGTGTTAACTTAGGGTTTCTATTATCCTTATGTGAAAACTCAAGTTCCTTTGTTTTCAACCATATTTTAATCTCCTCCTTTGTTGGATTCCATGGTCTGAACATTCCCTTCTATAATTTCATTCTCTGTGTGATTCTTCCATGAATCATTTCCACTCAATCCTATGTAGTTCCATCTGGAAACAAAACCATTTGTTGGCTTATTATCTCTCACTTTTACTTCTAGGGCTGAAGTAGGTTCAGATCTCAACAGGTTTCCAACAAAACCCTCTAAAGTTATCAACTCTTCTAGTAAACCAGAAGGAAACATAGTGCACAGAGTGAAATGTGGAGTCTAACCCGACATAAGTTTATGGGAGAGTGAAATGCTCAAGTTATTGCAGTCTAGGAATGAGTGGGATATGGGAGTGTATTCCACCTTCTTAATACATTCAACATATTATCCATTCAATATTCCTAGGATTCATTCATGTTTTAGGTCATGCATGCATTCTAACATATTTAACCTAACCATTCATTCATAAATCACTCATTGATAGAAGGTAAATATGACCAATCATTGACAGAATGTAAAAATGCATAAAACATCACATATCACATATGTCAACCCTTGAATAAATCTCGGTAGCACAAAGGTTCGGGTAATGAACCCAATTTTGTTTAATGTAAAGATGACTCATTATTATCTTGTCATGGTTGATAAGAAGTACAAGTAGATGAACTCCAAAGTGGTCCCCTTATGGTAAAATCCCTCACGGGAAGACACTTTACGGATTGAGTTATCCTAGAAGTATGGTTAGAGAACCCATGCTTAATTGTGGAATAATTAGATGAAGGACAATGAATTTGTCAGTGAAATTATCCTATATGCATAGTGCTTGTCATGCCATTTCTGCTGGTATGTAGAACATCACATAACTCCTCACAGTTAGAGATTTATGTCCATATGAATTTGGAGAACCCTCATGAGTCTTATAGAAGCCCCCGATAGTCAAAGTGTCTTGCAAAATAAATTATTTTAAATGGAGAAGCCCTAAAATAATGAAAGTGGCAGGCTACATGAAGATATAAATAAGAGGCAAAGATCACTCATTAAGGACACACGTGTACATATTGTATATCTATTTTATTGTGTAAAGATGATTGCAAATACTTGTGGATACATATGAAGTGGCGAACGTATGAGGTAGCATGAAGGGTTGATGGAGAAATTATCGGAATTATAGCGAATACAAAAAATAGTATTTTCTTAGGTGAATGTGGGTTGTCTGTGTATAGGGTGAGTACATGTACGCAGGTTGTATATGAAAAGGGTGCATACATATGCAGGTTGTTTGTGTATAAGGAGCGTACGTACGCAGGCTGGCTATGTACATGGTGAGTACATGTTGGTAAAGCCATCGAAACTTGAGAAGATGAAGATGCAGAGGTTCTAGATTCTGAGATCAAGCTCCCAAGAAGGTCTAAAGTGCTTAGATACATCAGATCCATCCATTGGTTCAAAAGGTATGTCTTATTTCTATGAATAGTTGGATTTTTATGTATGCATGAGGAATGACAATGGAGATTTGAAGATTCTCCCTAGAGATACTAGTGGCTCCATGGGATCTTCTGCATAAGTCAGATCTACTGAAATACAATGCTGGTATATTCATCATTGATACTTCTTGTTGAGGCACTCTTGTATTTATTGGCACATGGCTAAAGGTTTTTGTGGTACATGGTTGAGATCTTGTATTTGTTGATGTATTGAGAGGATGAATATCATAAAGGGTTTGATGACTAAGATCATGTGAGGGAAAGTATACTTGTTCGTGATTTCACACACCTATATGGCACATGACTAGAGAGAGACATATTTGTCTTGAGTAAATTTTGTGTATGAGAATGCATGCATAGGGTACAGTTACAGTCTGGATACAGTAACAAGATACAAATCTATGTGAAATAAGTTACATAGGGTCATAAGTTTTCAAGTGAAAGGAAAACCTAGTTCAATAAGGCATACACATGTTGCATAACAAATAGGGCGCGTACATACGTGGGCTACATAAAAGATACATCGTGTACATATGCAGGTTGCATCACTATAGGTCATGTACCTGTTGTATTTTTATAGATACATGTTCAGCTCATGTACAGATTAATTACAGGGCAGTTATACAGATTAAATACAGGTCAGTGGTAGAGGTTGATGCAGTTGTAAAATAACATATCTCACAGTGAAAGGTTGACAGTGGTTCCATCATTCTACTTATACTTCAGGGTGGTTGGACAGGGCAAGGATAGGTGGTTGTAGCCACCTTCTGGTTATTCCAGAGAACATAGGGGGTTGTAGCCTCCTTTTGGTTGTAGCCAGAGAATTGGGGAGTTGGAGATTCCCTCAGGTTGTAGCCTGAGAAACTAAGAGGTTGGAGCCTCCTTCCAGTTGCAAATGGAAAGAAAAGGAAGTTGGTTCTTCCAATGAATGTTATTATTCAAGACATATAAGAAAAAACATTTTGTGGTTTTCTCCCGATTTGGGTTTCCACGTAAAACACTGGTGTACTGTGTATGTGTGTGATTGTTCATATCTTATTGCTCATTATTGGATAATAATTATACATTGATATAACACTTGGATTATTTGGAGAAAAAGGATTATAATTACGCTATTACTGATTCACCCCACCTTTGAGTAATCCAACAAATGGTTTCAGAGAAGGTTCCTTCAGAAATCATTTTAACAACTGAAAGGTAGATCATGGTGAGTACCAACTTGTATAAAAATGGAATACCACAGTTTGATGGAAATAATTATTCTTTTTGGAGGATAAGGATGAAGACACACACACACACACACACACACACACACATATATATAGGCACAAGGATTTCAAGTTTGGCAATCAATTATAGATGAATACATAGCACCAATAATTCCAGCAACAAATGACAAATCAGTGAAACTCGGTGAGAATAATTCCAAAGCCAAAAATGAAATTTTGAATGGTCTGAGTGATACGGTATTCACAAAAGTTACACATTGTAAGCCCGCTAAAGCGATTTGGGACAAGCTTCGAAATATTTGTGAAGGAGATACAAAATTCAAAGAAACAAAGATTCAAACTTACAGAGGTCAGTTCGAACAAATAAAATGAAGGAAGATGAGAATATTGTAGCCTACTTCTTACGAGTCGATGAAATAGTGAATGGAATCATAGGATTGGGAGAACAAATCGAAGAATCTGTAATTGTTCAAAAGGTACTAAGATCTCTTCCTATGATATTTAACCCTAAGATATCATCACTAGAAGAAATATCGGATCTAAACTAAATAATCATGGATGAACTGCATGGAATCTTCACAGCATATGAAATGAGAATTGAACATGAAAATCCAGATGTAAAAGAAGCAACCTTCAAAGCATCCAAAAGATCAAAGAAAAATAAAAAGGAACAAGAAGAATATAGCAGCAGCAGTGACGTCTCAAAAGATGATGAAGAAGTGGCCAACTTCGTCAAAAGACTAAACAAGGGAACTGACCATAGGTATAGAGGTAAGATATCTTTTATCTGTTTTAATTTTGATGGTATTGGTCATTTTTCTAACAATTTTCCTCATAAGAAAAAGATAAATGATGAAGGTTACTCAAAAGGAAAACACACATATAAAGGCAAAATAACTACAAATAAAGTTTTCAAGAAACTCTTATGAACCAAAGAAGACATCTCATCATCAGATGAAGATGAAGTCAGTGAAAGTGAGATAGGAAAAGTTCTATTCATGGCAGTAAAATACTCTGACAAATAAGACTCCGAAGAAGAATATGAAGAAGCCGAAGAAGAATATGAAGAAGTTGAAGAAGAAATTGAAGAAGCAGAAGTTGACTATCAAGAAGAATTAATGTGCGCCATATAATTTATTAGAAGAGAAAAGAAGAAAAACAAGAAACTACAAGAAGAACTAGACAAAAAAAAAGACACTCGAGAACTACAACAAATGATCACAAAATTGAAGGTTCAAATAGAAGAAGATAAAAGAATTGATGAAGC
>ML811022.1:29772-46779 GCA_009831015.1 Picea engelmannii
TGGTTGACACAAGTTTTAAGTTTGCATTAGCCTTCATTTTTATTTCAGGTTCTACATTGTATATACAATGTATGTGTGTCATAGTCGTGATGAAAAATCCCTCTTTTTCATTCATTTTTTAATCAACACCATATAAATATTCCCTTTCCATACTAGATGCAGGAGCATGTGTACTGTCGAATGAATTTTAAAAGGAACAATGAAAAGGCATTGTACTAGGACTAGACATGGGCAACAGTGACCTGTGAATGGGGCCAATGTTGAAAATTTTTCAAATTGTTTCAGTATGCATTGAAATTTGACATGGATAGAACATTTGAATGCCTTAACAATATGGCAGGGTTTCTGGACTTAAATTTGACTCATACACCCACTTTCTTCCATCATCAATTCATCATGTAAACCATAAACCCTATTTTTCTTTCAAGGTACACAAATCCCTTGACACAAGTTTTAAGTTTGCATCACCCTTTCTTCATTTTTCTTTCAGGTTCTACATTGTATATACAATGTATGCGTATCATAGTTGTGATGAAAAATCCCTCTTTTTCGTTTATTGTTTAATGAACACCATAAAAAAATTCCCTTGGCATACTAGATGTGGGAATGTGTGTACTACCGAACGAATTTTAAATGGAAGAACCAAAAGACATTGTACTAGGACTAGACATGGGCAACAATGACTTGTGAATGGGGCCAACATTCAACTTTTTTCAAATTGTTTCTGTATGCAGTGAAATTTGACATGGATAGACTATTTTCATGCCTTAATGATATGGGAGGGTTTCTGGACTCAAATTCGACTCACACATCCACTTTTTTCCATCATAAATTCATCATGTAAACCATAAACCCTATTTTTATTTCAAGTACACAAACTAGGTTACAAAAGTTTTAAGATTGCATCATCCTTTCCTCATTTTTATTTTAGGTTCTACATTGTATATACAATGTATGTGTTTCATAGTTGATATGAAAAAACCCTCTTTTTCGTTCATTGTTTAATCAAAACCATAAAAATATTCCCTTGTAGACTAGATGTGGGAAAATGCGTACTATCAAACATATTTTAAAAGGAAAAAAGGATAGGCATTGTAATAGGACTAGAAAAGGGCATTAATGACTTGTGAATGGGGCCAACGTTGAAATGTTTTCAAACTATTTTTGTATGAAGTAAAATTTGACATGGATATACTATTTGCATGCCTTAACGATATGGGAGGGTTTTTGGACTCAAATTTGACTCACACACCCACTTTTTTCCATCATCATTTCATCACATAAACCATAAACCCTTTTTTTCTTTCAATGTACACAAATTGGTTGACACAAGTTTTAAGTTTGCATCAGAGTTTCTTCATTTTTTCTCTAGGTTCTACATTGTATACACAATCTATGTGTGTCATAGTTGTGATGAAAAATCCTTCTTTTTTGTTCATTGTTTAATCAAAACCATAAAAAAATTCCCTTACAGTATTGGATGTGGGAACATGTGTACCATCGAACAAATTTTAAAAGGAAAAACAAATAGACATTGTACTAGGACTAGACATGGGAAACAATGACATGCGAATGGGGCCAACGTTGAAATTTTTTCAAATTGTTTTTGTATGAACTGAAATTTGACATGGATATACTACTCACATGACTTAAGGATATGGCAGGGTTTATGGACTCAAATATGACTCACACACCCACTTGTTTCCATCATCAATTCATCATGTAAACCATAAACCCTATTTTTCTTATAATGGACGCAAATTGGTTGACACAAGTTTTAAGTTTGCATCATCATTTCTCCATTTTTCTTTTAGGTTCTACATCGTATATAAAATGTATGTGTGTCATAGTTGTGATGAAAATTACCTATTTTTCATTCATTTTTTAATCGACACCTTAAAAATATTCCCTTACAGTACTAGATGTGGGAAAATGTGTATTGTTGAATGAATTTTAAAAGGAACATCGAACAGACATTGTATTAGGACTAGACATGGGAAACAATGACTTGTGAATGGGGCCAATGTTGAAATTTTTCAAATTGTTTCTCTATGCACTAAAATTTGGCATGGATAGACTATTCACATGCCTTAACAATATGGGAGGGTTTATGGGCTCAAATTTGACTGACACACCCACTTGTTTCTATCATCAATTCATCATTTAAACCATAAACCCTATTTTTCTTTCAAAGTACACAAATTGGTTGACACAAGTTTTAATTTTACATTAGTCTTTCTTCATTTTTATTTCAGGTTCTACATTATATATACCATGTATGTGTATCATAGTTGTGATAAAAAAATACCTCCTTTTCATTCATTGTTTAATCAACACCATAAATATATGCCCTTGTAGTACTAGATGCAAGAATGTGTGTACTATCGAACGAATTTTAAAAGGAGCAATGAAAAGGCATTGTATTAGGACTAGACATGGGCAACAATGACCTCTCAAGGGGGACAATGTTGAAATTTTTTCAAAATGTTTTAGTATGCACTGAAATTTGACATGGACAGACTATTTGAATGCCTTGACGATATGGGAGGGTTTATGGACTCAAATTGCACTCATACACCTACTTTCTTCCATCATCAATTCATCATGTAAACCATGAACTCTATTTTTCTTTCAAGGTACACAAATATATTGACACAAGTTTTAAGATTGCATCACCCTTTCTTCATTTTTCTTTCAGGTTCTACATTGTATATACAATGTATGTTTGTCATAGTTGTCATGAAAAATCCCTCTTTTTCGTTCATTGTTTAATGAACACCATAAAAAAATTTCCCTTGTTGTACTAGATGTGGGAAGTTGTGTACTCTCAAACAAATTTTAAAAGGAAGAAAGAAAAGACATTGTACTAGGACTAGACATGGGCAACAATGACGTGTGAATGGGGCCAACATTGAAATTTTTTCAAACTATTTTTGTATGCACTAAAATTTGACATGGATATACTATGTGCACACCTTAATGATATGGGAGGGTTTCTAGACTCAAATTTGACTCACACCCACTTTTTTCCATCATAAATTCATCATGTAAACCTTAAACCTTATTTTTCTTTCAAAGTACACAAATTCGGTTACACATGTTTTAATATTTCATCAGCCTTTCTTCATTTTTCTTTTAGGTTCTGCATTGTATATACAATGTATGTGTGTCATAGTTGTGATGAAAAATCCCTCTTTTTCAGTCATTGTTTAATCAACTCCATACAAATATTCCCTTGCAGTACTAGATGTGGGAACATGTGTACTGTTGAACGAATTTTAAAAGGAGCAACGAACAGACATTGTACTATGACTAGACATGGGAAACAATGAATTGTGAATGGGGCCAACATTGAAATTTTTTCAAACTATTTATGTATGCATTGAAATTTGAAATGGATAGACTATCCACATGACTTAATGATATGGAAGAGTTTCTGGACTCAAATTTGACTCACACACCCAATTGTTTCCATCATCATTTCATCATGTAAACCATAAACCCTATTTTTCTTTCAAAGTACAAAAATTGGTTGACACAAGTTTTAAGTTTGCATTAGCCTTTCTTCATATTTCTTCTAGGTTCTACATTGTATATACAATGTATATCTGTCATAGTTGTAATGAAAAATCCCTCTTTTTCGTTCATTATTTAATAAACACCATAAAAATATTCCCTTGCAGTACTATATGCAGGAAGGGGTGTACTGTCGAATGAATTTTAAAAGGAACAATGAACAGACATTGTACTTGGACTAGAAATGGGCAACAATGACCGGTCAATGGGACCAACATTAAAAAAATTTCAAAATGTTTCTGTATGCACTGAAATGTGACATGGATAAACTATTTGCATGCCTTAATGATATGGGAGGGTTTTTGGACTCAAATCCGACTCACAAACGCACTTGCTTCCATCATCAATTCACCATGTAAACAATAAACCTTATTTTTCTTCCAAAGTACACAAATTGGTTGACACAAGTTTTGAGTTTGCATCAAACTTTATTCATTTTTATTTTAGGTTCTACATTGTATATACAATGTATGTGTGTCATAGTTGTGATGAAAAATACATCTTTTTCATTCATTGTTTAATCAACACCATAAACATATTCCCTTGCGATACTAGATGCAAGAACGTGTGTTCTGTCAAATGAATTTTAAAAGGAACATCGAACAGACATTGTAATAGGACTAGACATGGGAAAAACGTGACCTGTGAATGGGGCCAACGTTGAAATTTTTTCAAATTGTTTCTGCATGCACTGAAACTTGACATGGATAGACTATTTGCATGCCTTAACGATATGGGAGGGTTTATGGACTCAAATTGGACTCACACACCCACTTCTTTCCTTCATCAATTCATCATGTACACCATAAACCCTATTTTGCTTTCAAACTACACAAATTGGTTGACACAAGTTTTAAGTTTGCATCATCCTTTCATCATTTTTCTTTTAGGTTCTACAATGTATATACAATGTATGTGTGTCATAGTTGTGATGAAAAATCTCTCTTTTTCGTTCATTGTTTAATAAACACCATAAAAATATTCCCTTGTAGTACTAGATGTGGGTACGTGTGTAGTTTTGAATGAATTTTAAAAGGAACAAGGAACATATTTTGTAATACGACTAGACCTAGGAAACAGTGACCTGTGAATGGGACCAACATCAAAAAAATTTCAAATTGTTTATGTATGCACTAAAATTTTACATGGATAGACTAATTGCATGCCTTAATGATATGGGAGGGTTTATGGACTCAAATTTGACTCACACACCCACTTGTTTCCATAATCAATCCATCATGTAAACCATAAAAACTATTTTTCTTTGAATGTACACAAATTTGTTGACACAAGTTTTAAGTTTGCATCAACATTTCTTTATTTTTCTTTCTGGACTCAAATTTGACTCAAGGACCCACTTGTTTCCATAATTAATTCATCATGTAAACCATAAAACCTATTTTTCTTTGAAAGTAGACAAATTGGTTGACACAACTTTTAAGTTTGCATCAACCTTTATTTTATTTTCTTTCAGGTTATACATTGTATATAYAATGTATGTATGTCATAGTTGTGATGAAAAAWCTATATTTTATGTTCATTGTTTAATAAACACCACAAAAATATTCCCTTGYAGTACTAGATGTGGGAACGTGTGTACTGTCAAAYGAATTTTAAAAGGAGCAACGAAAATACATTGTACTAGGACTAGACATGGGCAACAATGACCTRTGAATGGCGCCAACGTTGAAAATTTTTCAAACTATTTATGTATGCACTGAAATTTGACATGGATAGAGTATTGGCATGCCTTAACTATATGTGAGGGTTTCTAGATTTAAATTTGACTCACACACSCACTTGTTGCCATCATCAATTCATCGTGTAAACCATAAACCCTATTTTTCTTTCAGAGTACAAAAATTGGTTGACACAAGTTTTAAGTTTTCATCATCCTTTCTTCATTTTTTTTTTAGGTTCTACATTCTATATAYAATGTATGCRTTTCATAGTTGTGATGACAAATCCCTYTTTTTCGTTCATTGTTTAATCAAAACCATAAAAACATGCCCTTGCAATACTAGATGTGGGAACATCTGAACTGTCGAAYGAATTTTAAATAGAGGAACAAACATGCATTGTACTAGGACTAGACATGGGAAATAATGACCAATGAATGGGGCCAAGGTTTAAATTTCTTCAAACTCTTTATGTATGCACTAAAATTTGACATGTATATACTATTCACATGCGTTATCGATATGGGAGGGTTTCTAGACTCAAATCTGACTCACACACACACTTGTTTCCATCATCATTTCATCATGTAAAGCATAAACCCTATTTTTCTTTCAAATGACACAAATTGGTTAACACAAGTTTTAAGTTTGCATCAATCTTTCTTCATTTTTCTTTCAGGTTCTACATTGTATATACAATGTATGTGTGTCATAGTTGTGATGAAAAATTCCTCATTTTCGTTAATTATTTAATCAACACCATAAAAATATTCCCTTGTAGTACTAGATGCATGATCATTTGTAATATCGAATGAATTTTAAAGGGAACACCAAATAAAAATTGTACTAGGACTAGACATGGGCAACAATAGCCTGTGAATGGGGCCAACGTTGAAATTTTTTCAAATTGTTTCTCTATGCACTAAAAATTGACATGGATAGACTATTCACATGCTTTAACTGTATGGGAGGGTTTCTGGTCTCAAATTTGACTCACACACCCACTTGTTTCCATCATAAATTCATCATGTAAACCATAAACCCTGTTTTTATTTCAAAGTACACAAATTGGCTGACACAAGTTTTAAGTTCGTATCAACCTTCATTTTTATTTCAGGATCTACATTGTATATACAATTTATGTGTGTCAAAGTTGTGATGAAAAATCCCTCTTTGTCATTCATTATTTAATCAACATCATAAAACTATTCCCTTGCAGTACTATATGTGGGATCATTTGTACCATCGAACAAATTTTAAAAGGAACAACGAAAAGATATTGTACTAGGACTACACATGGGCAACAATGACCTGTGAATGGCACCATCATTGAAATTTTTTCAAACTATTTTTGTATGCATTGAAATTTGACATGGATAGACTATTTGCATTCATTAACGAAATGGGAGGGTTTTTGGACTCAAATTTGACTCACACACCCACTTGTTTCCATCATCAATTCATCATGTAAACCATAAACCCTATTTTTCTTTCAAAGTACAAAAACTGGTTTACACAAGTTTTAAGTTTGCATCAATCTTTCTTCAATTTTCTTTAAGATTCTACATTTTATATAAAATGTATAGTGTCATAGATATATGATGAAAAATCCCTCTTTTTTATTCATTGTTTAATCAACACCATAAAAATATTCCCCTACAGTACTAGATGTGGGAACTTGTATACTATTGAACGAATTTTAGGAGGAACAATGCAAAGGAATTGTACTAGGAGTAGACATGCGAAACAATGACCTATTAATGGGGCCAACGTTGAAATGTTTTCAAATGGTTTATGTATGCACTAAAATTTGACATGGATAGACTATTTGCATGACTTAACGATATGGGAGGGTTTCGCAACTAAAATTTAACTCACACACTCACTTTTTTCCATCATCAATTCATCATGTAAACCATAAACCCTATTTTTATTTCAAAGTATAAAAATTGGTTTCCACAAGTTTTAAGTTTGCATAAATCTTTCTTCAATTTTCTTTCAGGTTCTACATTGTATATACAATGTATGTGTGTCATAGTTGTGATGAAAAATACTTCTTTTTATTTCATTGTTTAATCAACAACATAAAAATATGCCCTTGTAGTACTAGATGCGGGAACGTAGATTATACTAGGAAGGACATGGGAAACAATGACTTGAGAATGGGTAAAATGATGAAATGTTTTCAAATTGTTTCTATATGCACTTAAACTTGACATGGATAGACTATTCACATTCCTTGATGATATGGGAGGGGTTCTGGACTCAAATTTGACTCACACACCCACTTGTTTCCATCATCAATTCATCATGTATACCATAAACCCTATTTTTATTTCAAAGTACACAAATTGGTTGACATACGTTTTAAGTTTTCATCAACCTTTATTCATTTTTATTTCGGGTTCTACATTGTATATACAATCTATGTGTGTCATAATTGTGATGAAAAACCCCTCTTTTTTGTTCATTGTTTAATCAACACCATTAAAATATTCCCTAATAGTACTAGATGAGGGAATGTGTGTATTGTCGAATGAATTCAAAAAGGAACAATGAATAAACATTGTACTACGACTAGACATGGGCAACAATGACCTGTGAATGGGGCCAAGGTTGAAATTTTTTCAAACTATTTCTAAATGCACTGAAATTTGACATGGATAGACTATTCACATGCCTTATCAATGTGGGAGGATTTTTGGACTCAAATTTGACTCACACACCCACTTGTTTCCATAATCAATTCATCATGTAAACCATAAACCCTATTTTTCTTTCAAAGTACAAAAATAGCTTGACACAAGTTTTTATTCATTTTTCTTCCAAGTTCAACATTGTATATAAAATGCATGTGTGTTGATGTAGGAGAATCATAAGCAAGCACAAGAGCGGAGGACAGTTGGATATGCACTAGCATGCATTTTGAAGATATTTTGAATTTCAAAAGGATAACACATTTATGTAATATCTGGAGAGACATAAGTTATCTTAAATGATTTGAGAATTGTAATGTAGATCTTGAGTATTGCTCTCATCTGTCGGTTGTAGACAATTAATGTAATGAATGTAAAGTAGATGTAGTATTTAATTCGATTAGATATCTTGAGTAGTAGAAGGGAAAACTCGAGAAATCTCCCTCGTATGTATTGTATTGTATCATTATTCTCTTACTAGTTGTTAGAAGCAGTAGAGCAAGAGAGCATAGGAGAGAAAAGACGAATAGAGATTGTAGAAGTTGTATAAGCAGGTAGTTGTTGATATAGAACCCATGTACATAAGCAATTGAGTTAATATAAGAATACTTTGACTCAAATTCATGGTGTTGTTGTGGTTACTGTTTGCATCTATTGAATGGTATGTTTACAGTTTGCTTATATGCCATGTTATGTGGTGCCAAGTCGCAACCCTCACGGTCCAACCCGCCCTCACCAGGACCTTCTTTCACTCGGCCCGAAGAGTCTAAAGACTCTTTTGTCTTCCTATCGGAATATCTGCACCCACAGTTCACTCCTCTCTATCCTCTTTTCCTTTACTCGGGGGATCGAGACTTCGCCTCTAGCGCCACCAACCACTCGGGGTTCCAACTCCCGATACCCGATGCGCCGAGATGCCGAGACTCGTGACCTCACGATCTCGTGGCTTCGCTTCTCACGAGTTCAAATTAATTTCACCTCGACTTCCGAGGCCCGAGTCGCCGATACCCGAGTATCACTACCTCGTCTCCTCGCGAACTCGCGACTTATGAGACCAGTCGCTTGGCTCTTCAACTCCCGAGACCCGATGTCTAAGATCCCCTCGTGAATCGTCGATATACCCGGTCCACAAGTCGAGTCACGCTCCTCATGATCCAAATTGACGTTTCTTCTTCCCCAACCTTCAAACCTTCCCGGCTTGCACTGTAGACTTCACGTCCATCTTCCTCCTTGCTGCGTTCTCGAACAAGAGGTGTCTCTCCAAGAGACGACTCGTCAGCCTTCGACCTTTCCTCTCAATCTGTCCATGCAAATTCTCCTTATTTCCTTTCCGCAACTTGAGGGCCTATCTCTCATGAGCTTCACGACTTCAACTTCCTCAGGAATAAGTTATTGCATGCACCCTTTGTGGCAAATCTTCAAAACACGCTAAGTGTTTGAAGCTTCTAATCCTGTGCACTCCGACAGCAGCAGTCTTCAACTCTTTTGCTCAGCTTCACCACTGGGACTTCGACCTCGACCTGCACTTCACCTGCATGGTTAAAATAACCCAACACAATTTCGGTAGAGGAGAATAAGAGTTTACCTGTAGAGCCCCCTCAACGCACTATATGCGGAGGAATTCGACTGCACTCTATGCAGGAATCTCCTGGCTCAAACAGAGAAACAATTTGAAACTTATTCTCGCCTCTCTCCCAGATTTCTAATATTCCATGAAATTACATATGCAGCATATACAACGAAGGCATAACAAGAAGCAAGTATGAAACATCATAATATCAACAACACACAGAGAATAATCACAGCCATGGAATTGAATCAAAGCTTTCCTATTAATTCAATATTTGTACATGGGGATTCTTCACCAGTTCTCTGCTTTTCTCTCTCCTTGCTCCTGAATGCTAATGCTGCTTCGAATATATGAATACAATAATACAAAGGAGGGTGCCTATATTCTGTTTTCCCTCTCGAAAGAAAAACTGTCTAATCTAGACTTAATTAATTTATCTACTTTCATTAAATCTAATAAATACCTCAGCTACCTAAGGACGAGAGCTTATCTGCTCAAGGTTCGTTACAATGTACAAGTGCGCTTCATTACACCAATGCATTAATGTTTGGCGCTCCAAATATCAAAATATTTCAAATTTTGAATGCTGGCGCTCTCCAGCTGTCTTTTCTTTGCTCCACGCGCTAGCTCGCTTGATGAGTGAGCGATGCTCCTACATCATACTCCTCGGCTCAAAGATTTCATGGGCTCCTATCCATGAGCTCCTACACGATGTGACCATTCTTCTATATCACTGCGTCTATCTCCCAGCTGGCATCTTCCACTGGGTGATGTTTCCATTTCACCAGGTATTCAGAATACTGCTTTCTCCTGGTCTTCCTGCCTATTCGCTTGTCCAGTATGCACTCCATCTGCGGTTTTTGTGCAACTGGAAATTGCTTCTGCCATTAGATCATTAGTTCCTCAGTTCCAGCTTCTGCTTCTCCAGACCTGTATGGGTATAAGTCCGAAAGATTGAAAATCGAAGATATCCCGATGCCCTCTGGCAACTCAAGCTCGTATGCATTCTCCCCGAATTTCTTTAGGATTCTGCATGGCCCGATTTTCTTCATCTTGAGTTTATTGTATGTTCCCCTTGGGAACCTTTCCTTCCTCAGGTGCGCCGGAACCATGTCCCCAAATTCAAACTGAAGTTGTCTCTTCCTCTGATCGGCTCTGCGCTTATACTTATGATTTACCTTCTGCAGTCGCTGCTTCACCTACGTGTGAAGTTCCTGCATCGCCTCAGTGAATCTTTCTGCGCTCGCGCTGCTAGTTTCAGCCTGTTCTGACTCCCTGAGCTCAGAAAATCCCCTCGATTGTGTCCCATACAAAATTTGGAATGGGCTCCTCCCTGTACTTCGATTCACCGAATCGTTGTACATGAATTCTGCTTGTGGCAATATCTAGTCCCAACTACTATGGTGCTCTGTCACCAGACTTCTCAACAGATCTCCCAGAATTCTATTGACCACTTCCGTCTGTCCATCTGTCTGGGGGTGATAAGCAGAACTTAATGCCAAATCAGTCCCCAGTTTCTTCCATAGCGTCCTCCAGAAATGACCTATGAATTTTGTATCCCGATCCGAGACTATGCTTCTCGGTAATCCATGCAATCTGACAATCTCTTTGAAAAATAAATTCGCGATGTGGGTCGCATCGCTGGTCTTCTGACACGGTATGAAATGTGCCATTTTCGAGAACCTATCTACCACCACAAAGATGGAATCAACTCCCCTTTGCGTTCTCGACAAACCCAAAACAAAATCCATATTGATGGCTTCCCATGGCCTTTCAGGTATGGGCAATGGCTGATATAACCCGGTGTTCTTATTTCATCCCTTCACATGTTGACATATCCTGCACCTGTCAACAAATCGTTTTACATATGTGCGCATCCCCGGCCAATAATATGATTCGCTCAGCTTGGCGAATGTCTTGTCATGTCCGAAATGACCTGCTAAGCCTCCGCTGTGTTTTTCCTTCACTAAATTCTCCCTCATGGAGCAATCTGGAATGCACAGCTAATTGCCACGAAATAGAAATCCTTCCTGGATCATGAAATCTATCCACAGGCTCCGATCCCTGAGAACCGGATTCTCATATGCTTCGTATGCTTCTGCAAAATTTGCATCACCTGCATACATGTCCTTAAGGTTTTCAAAACCCAAGGTTTAGACTCTGAAATCTTGCAGTAATAAACATTTCCTGCTCAAAGCGTCAACTACTTTGTTAGAAGTCCCCGAAATGTGCTTTATCACAAATGTAAAATTTTGCATGTATTCTACCCATTTTGCATGCTTCTGGTTCAACTTATCCTGTTGACTCATGAACTGCAATGCATGATTGTCGCTGTACAGAACGAATTCTCTGGGTATTAAGTAATGTCTCCACTTTTTCAATGCCTGTATGATGGCATAGAACTCTTTGTCATACGTGGAGTATTTCATCTTTGCATCATCCAACTTCTCGCTGTAATATGCTACAGGTCTGTCATCTTGACTCAGGAACCCTCCAACAGCATACCCACTGGCATCACATTTCACCTGAAATGTTTTCTGAAAATCAGGCAACACCAGAATTGGTTGCTCTGTCATCTTTCACTTCAACAGATTGAAGCTCTTCTCAGCCTCTGCTGTCCAGTGAAAATTTTTATGCTGCTTCTTCACTGTGTCCATCATCACGGCGCTAATTCCACTGAAATTCCGAATGAATTTTTGGTAGAAACTAGCTAATCCATGGAAGCTCCTTACCTCAAAAACATTTCTCGGCGATGGCCATTTCCTGATTACTTCAACCTTCTCAGGGTCCATCTTTAATTCATTCACCGAGATTACAAAACCCAAATAAATGAGTTATGTCTGCATGAACGAGCACTTCTTCAAATTGATCAGCAGTTTCTCCTGCTGTAACCTTCTCATCACAATGGCTAAATGCCTCATATGTTCATCCTTGGTCTTGCTGAAAATCAGTATGTCGTCCAAGTACACGACCACAAAATTACCGATGAATTCCCGCAGGACTTCATTCATCATCCTCATAAAAGTGCTTGGCGTGTTTGTTAAACCAAACGGCATGACCATCCATTCATACAAACCCTCGTTTGTCTTGAATGTTGTCTTCCATTTATCTCCCTCTCTCATCCGGATTTGATGATATCCTCTCTTGAGGTCAATCTTCGAAAAATAATTTTCCCCACTCAGGCAATCCATCAAGTCATCCATTCTCGACAGTAGAAATCTGTACCTGATGGTGATTTTATTTATCGCCCTGGAGTCTGTACACATCCTCCAGCCTCCATCCTTCTTCGGACTTAGTACTGTTGGAACAACACATGGACTAAGACTTTCCCTCACCAGTCCTTTGTCCTGCAGATCCTATACCTGCCTCTTGACCTCCTCGTTCTCCTGAGGTGTCAGTCTGTACGTTTCCTTGTTTGGTAAGCTTGCCCCGGGTATGAGGTCAATGTGGTGACTCACACTCCTCATCGGTGGCAACGAATGAGGTAGTTCGTCCATGATGATATCAGCGAACTCTCCCAGCAGTTCCTGAATCTCTTCTAGCAAGTCATCCACTCTTGTGCTTGTCAGAATGATTCTCGGTTTCCTGACAACAAAGAATTGTGGATCTTCGTTCTTCTCTATCTCGGTGAGAAGTTATTTCCCACTCATAAGAAGTATCGTACTTCTCACTTCCGGCTTCACTTCCTTATCCTTTATCGGAAGCAACCTATGTGTTCTCCCATCCTTCTCCAAGGTATATGTGTCCATCCTCCCATCATGAACAACATTTCTATCATATTGCCATGGTCTACCCAGCAATATGTGACATACGTCCATGGGAATAACATCACACAGAATCTCATCATGGTAATTCCCAATTTTAAATTTAACTAAGCACTGTTTAGAGACACTTACCCGGTGTCCTTTCTGTAACCACGAGACTTTATATGGACTCGGGTGCTTAGTTGTCTCCAGCTCCAGTTTTTCCACCATCTCGTATGAAACGAGATTATCAGTGCTCCCACTGTCAACAATGACTTTGCATTTCCTGTCCTTGGCTATACAAGTCGTTCTGAACAGTCTGCTCCACTGCACTGAGCTTTCCACCTCTTTCTCAGGTTCCAAAAGAATCTTATGCATTCCAAGTGATCTTCCGCTATCCACATCCTCATCATCACGCCTCTGCGCCTCAGTGATGTGAGCCCCACTTCTGTCCATTTTTCTATCTGGACAATCCACGGCTTTGTGTCCATCTTTTCCACATGTAAAACATGTGACAACTCCTCCTCGACCTCTTCCTCTACCTCGGGTACGAGGAATAGTATTTATGTCAGAATATCCCCCTTGCTGATCATCTTGCTGCCTCCTCGGCTCAGCGTATTGCTGCCTCTGTTGTGAGGTTCCACCTCTTTCAGCTTTTCCCTGAGGCCTCTTCCAATCCTCCTTGGGATTTTGAGTTCTTTCTGGGGCGACTGCTTTGCCTCGGGGTTGGCTCTTGCCTCGCCCTCACTGTCCCTTCTTGCGGCTCAGCTTCTCCTCGACTTTTAAAGCCATCTGGTATGAATCCTCAACTGTTCATATGGTAACCATGCTCATCTCGTCCTGGATGTCGTACCTCAATCCATTCAGGTATCTCGCCACTTTCTCGTCATCACTTTCCCTATGAACAGCTCGAATGTTGAGCCTGTAAAATTCCTCGGTGTACTCCTTCACCGTCATCATCTTCTGTCTCAGGTTCTGCATGCGTTTGAACAGTGTGATCTGGTAATCTCTCAGAATGAACTTCGCCTTCATCTTGGCGATCATCCGATCCCATCTCTTAATTTTCTGTTTTCCTTTGCAGCGCCTATCAGCCTGCAATTCATCCCACCATAAGGCTGCATGTCCTTTCATCTTCATGACAGCATGCCTTACCTTCTTGTCCTCTTTGATATCCTCATAATCGAAGTAGGTATCGAGTGCTCGGATCCAATCCAGCAACTCTTCTATATTTAGACTTCCCTCATAGACGAGAATGTCCATTTTTGTCTTCGAGCTCATCCTGGCGATAGCTCTGATCAACCTCTCTGTTGATGCATCTTCTGCTGAGACCTCTTCTGCATCGTGTCCAACTTCCTCTTCAAATTCAGAATCTTCTACACCAGCTCCACACCTTTGGGTGGTCTCCATCTCTTCGAGTCTCGCCCTGATATCTCGTATCTGGGGCTCCATATCCGGATTCCCTACTGGTCTTCCTCTCCTTTGGGCATCCCTATCTTCATGATCAGGTGACTGCCTCTCCCTTCTTGGAAGCATGGTGAATCTCTGTCTCTTCTTCAGAGAAAAAAGATACTCCAGGATATAATACCACTTGGTGCGAAGTCGCAACCCTCACAGTCCAACCCGCTCTCACCGGGACCTTCTTTCACTCAGCCCGAAGAGTCTAAAGACTCTTATGTCTTCCTATCGGAAGATCTGCACCCACAGTTCACTCCTCTCTATCCTCTTTTCCTTTACTCAGGGGATTGGGACTTCGCCTCTCGCGCCACCAACCACTCGGGGTTCCAACTACCGATACCCGATGCGCCGAGATGCCGAGACTCGCGACCTCGCAATCTCGTGGCTTCGCTTCTTGTGAGTTCAAATTAATTTCACCTCGACTTTCGAGGCCCGAGTCGCTGATACCCGAGTATCGCTACCTCGTCTCTTCGTGAACTTGCGACTTATGAGACCAGTCGCTTGGCTCTTCAACTCCCGAGACCTAATGTCTGAGATCCCCTCGCGAATCGTTGATATACCCAGTCCACAAGTCGATCCATGCTCCTCGTGATCCCAATTGATGATTCTACTTCCCCAACCTTCAAACCTTCCCGGCTTGCACTATAGACTTCATGTCCATCTTCCTCCTTGCTGCATTCTCGAACAAGAGGTGTCTCTCCAAGAGACGACTCGTCAGCCTTCGACCTTTCCTCTCAATCTGTCCATGCAACTTCTCCTTATTGCCTTTCCACAACTTGAGGGCCTATCTCTCCTGAGCTTCATGACTTCAACTTCCTCAGGAAGAAGTTATTTCACGCACCCTTTGTGGCAAATCTTCAAAACACGCTAAGTGTTTGAAGCTTTTGATCCTGCGCACTCCGACAGCAGCAGTCTTCAACTCTTTTGCTCAGCTTCGCCACTGGGACTTCGACCTCAACCTGCACTTCACCTGCATGGTTTGAATAACCCAACACAATTCCGGTAGAGGAGAATAAGAGTTTACCTATAGAGCCCCCTCAATGCACTCTATGCAGAGGAATTCGACTGCACTCTATGCAGGAATCTCCTGGCTCAAACAGAGAAACAATTTGAAACTTATTCTCGCCTCTCTCCCAGATTTCTAATCTGCCATGAAATTACATATGCAGCATATAAAACGAAGGCATAACAAGAAGCAAGTATGCAACAACATAATATCAACAACACACAGATAATAATCACAGCCATGGAATTGAATCAAAGCTTTCCTATTAATTCAATATCTGTACATGGGGATTCTTCACCAATTCTCTACTTTTCTCTCTCCTTGCTCCTGAATGTTAATGATGCTTCGAATATATGAATACAATAATACAAAGGAGGGTGCCTATATTCCGTTTTCCCTCTCGAAAGCAAAACTATCTAATCTAGACTTAATTAATTTATCTACTTGCATTAAATCTAATAAATCCTCAGCTACCTAAGGACGAGAGCTCATCTGCTCAAGGTTCATTACAATGTACAAGTGCGCTTCATTACACCAATGCATTAATGTTTGGCGCTCCAAATATCAAAATATTTCAAAGTTTGAATGTTGGCGCTCTCCAGCTGTCTTTTCTTTGCTCCACGCGTTGGCTCGCTTGATGAGTGAGAGATGCTCCTGCATCATTATGCATGTTGGATCATGTTGTCATTGATGCCAATTGTTTGTTTGATTGATTTCATTGATTGATGTCAAGTGATTGATTCATGTCAAAGGATTTATTGATTGATGATTGATGTAATATAATATGTATTGTCCTTGACGAGAATGCATAGATGAAGATGGATCAATGAGTTGTCATTGATATGATGAAGATGAATCAATGAGTTGCCATTGATACATGATGAAGATGGATCGATGTGGTTTCATTGGTATAAGATGCATTGTTGGAAAAATGTATAGATGACTCATTATTGTCTTATCATGATTGATAAGATGCACAAATGGATGAACTCCAAAGTGGTCCCCTTATGGTGAAATCCCTCATGGGAATACACTTTGTGGATTAAGTTATCCTAGAAGAATGGTTGGAGGACCCATGCTCTCATTATTGTCTTATCATGATTGATACGATGCACAAATGGATGAAATCCAAATTGGTTCCCTTATGGTGAAAGCCCTCACGGGAAGACGCTTTGTGGATTGAGTTATCCTAGAAGAATGGTTGGAGGACCCATGCTTGTATGTGGAATAATGAGATGAAGATCAAGGAAATTGTTGGTGAAACTATCCTAGATGGATAGTG
>ML811022.1:65720-75822 GCA_009831015.1 Picea engelmannii
GAAATCCCGAAATGCGAAGTTGCGAATTTAAAGAGCCTTTTGGGTTAAGTCTGTGGTCACACCATTAGTCACGTGGGATAGGGGTTTACGCCTAGTTCTTGTTTGCATAGGCGTAAATTCTAAAAGGATCTGTGGTTTTATTTGCAGTGAAGGTTCCAGAGGGAACTAAAGAGCCATTTC
This sequence comes from Picea engelmannii, assembly GCA_009831015.1. Taxonomy (NCBI): domain Eukaryota; kingdom Viridiplantae; phylum Streptophyta; class Pinopsida; order Pinales; family Pinaceae; genus Picea; species Picea engelmannii. The sequence goes on from ML811022.1 coordinate 65,901, forward strand.
ATCTCAGGGAAATAGGAAGATCGAAAGATCGGGAGGTCAGCGGACCCTACTAAGGTGGGGGTCTACGTTATGTGTCATAGTTGTGATGAAAAATCCCTCTTTTTCGTTCATTTTTTAATCAACACCATAAAAATATGCCCTTGAAGTACTATATAAGAGAACATGTGTACTGTCGAAAAAAATTTAAAAGGAACAATGAAAAGACACTGTAATAGGACTAGACATGGGCAACAATGACCTATGAATGGGGCCAACATTGAATTTTTCTTCAAATTGTTTCTGTAAGCACTAAAATTTGACATGGATAGAGTATTCAAATTCCTTAATGATATGGGAGGTTTTAAGGACTCAAATTTGACTCATAGACCCACTTGTTTCCATCATCAATTCATCATATAAACCATAAAACCTATTTTTATTTCAAAGTACAAAAATTGGTTGACACAAGTTTTAAGTTTGCATCATCCTTTCTTTATTTTTCTTTCAGGTTCTACATTTTATATACAATGTATGTGTGTCATAGTTGTGATGAAAAATCCCTCTTTTTCATACATTGCTTCATCAACACCATAAAATAATTACCTTGTAGTACTAGATCTGGGAAGGTGTGTACTATTGAACGAATTTTAAAAGGAACAATAAACATACATTGTACTAGGACTAGACATGGGAAACAGTGAGCTGTGAATGGGGCAAATGTTGAATTTTTTTTTGAAATTGTTTCTATATGCACTGAAATTTGACATGGATAGACTATTCACATGCCTTATCGATATGAGAGGTTTCCGAGACTCAAATTTGACTCACACCCACTTATTTCCTTCATCAATTCATCATGTAAACCATAAACCATATTTTTATTTCTAAGTACACAAATTGGTTGATACAAGTTTTAAGTTTTCATCATCCTTTCTTGATTTTTCTTTTAGATTCTACATTTTATATACAATGTATCTGTCATAGTTGTAATGAAAAATCCCTCTTTTTTGTTCATTATTTAATCGACACCATAAAAATATCCCCTTGCAGTACAAGATGTGGGAATGTATCTATTGTCGAATGAATTTTAAAAGGAACAATGAACATACATTGTACTAGTACTAGACATGAGCAACAACGACCAGTGAATGGGGCCAACGTTGAAAGTTTTTCAAATTGTTTCTGTATGCAATGAAATTTGACATGGATAAAATATTTGCATGAATTAATGATATGGGAGGGTTTCTGGACTCAAATTTGACTCACACACCCAGTTGTTTCCATCATCAATTCATCATGTAAACCATAAACCCTATTTTTCTTTCAAAGTACACAAATTGGTTGACACAAGTTTTAAGTTTTCATCATCCTTTCTTCATTTTTTTTTCCAGTTCTACATTATATATACAATGTATGTGTGTCATAGTTGTGATGAAAAATCCCTCTTTTTCGTTCATTATTTAATCAACACCATAAAGATATTCCCTTTTAGTACTAGATGCGGGAATTTGTGTACTATCGAAATAATTTTAAAATGAACAACGAACAGACATTGTACTAGGACTAGAAATGGGCAACAATGACCGCTGAATGGGGCCAACGTTGAAATTTTTTCATCTTGTTTCTTTATGCACTGAAATTTGACATGGATAGACCATTTGTATGCCTTAATGATATGGGAGGGTTTATGGACTCAAATTTGACACACACACCCACTTGTTTCCATCATCAATTCATCATGTAAACCATAAACCTTGTTTTTCTTTCAAAGTACACATATTGATTGAAACAATTTTTAAGTTTGCATGAACCTTTCTTAATTTTTCTTTCAGGTTCTACATTGTATATACAATGTATCTATGTCATAGTTGTGATGAAAAATCCATATTTTTCATTCATTCTTTAATCAACACCATATAATTATACCCTTGCGGTAATATATGAGGGAATGTGTGTACTATCTAACAAATTTTAAAAGGAACAACAAAAAGATATTGTACTAGGACTAGATATGGGAAACAATGACCCGTGAATGGGACGAACATTAAAAGTTTTTCAAACTGTTTCTATATGCACTGAAATTTGACATGGATAGACTATTCACATGCCTTAACGATATGGGATGGTTTCTCGACTCAAATTTGACTCACACACCCACTTGTTTTCATCATCAATCCATCATGTAAACAATAAACCCTATTTTTCTTACAAAGTACATAAATAGCTTGACACAAGTTTTAAGTTTTCATTAACCTTTCTTCATTTTTATTTCAGGTTCTATATTGTATATACAATTTATGTGTCATAGTTGTGATGAAAATTCCCTCTTTTTTGTTCATTATTTAATCAACACCATAAAAATATGCCCTTGCAATACTAGATGCGGGAATGTTTGAACTGTCGAATAAAGTTTAAAAGGAACAATGAAGTGACATTGTACTACAACTAGATATGGGCAACAATGACCTGTGAATGGGGCCAACATTGATTTTTTTTCAAACAGTGTTTGTATGCACTGAAATTTCACATGGGTAGTATTCACATGCATTAACGAAATGGGAGGGTTTCTGGACTCAAATTTGACTCACACACCCACTTTCTTCCATCATAAATTAATCATGTAAACAATAAACCCTATTTTTCTTTCAAAGTACACAAATTGGTTGACACAAGTTTTAAGTTTGCATCATCCATTCTTCAATTTTATTTCAGCTTCTACATCGTATATACAATGTATGTGTGTCATAGTTGTGATGAAAAATACCACTTTTTTTTCATTGTTTAAGAAACACCATAAAAATATGCCCTTCCAGTAATAGATGCAGGAACATGTGTACTATCAAACAAATTTTAAAAGTAACAACGAACAGACATTGTACTAGGACTAGACATGGGCAACAGTGACTTGTGGATGGGGCCAACATTGAAATTTTTTCAAATTGTTTCTGTATGCACTAAAATTTGACATGCATAGACTATTCACATGCCTTAACGATATGGGAGGTTTTCTGGACTCAAATTTGAATCACACACACACTTGTTTCCATCATCAATTCATCATGTAAACCATAAAACCTATTTTTCTTTCAAAGTACAAAAAATGGGTGACAGAATTTTTAAGTTTGCATCAACCTTTCTTCATTTTTCTTTTAGGTTCTACATTCTATATACAATGTATGTGTGTCATAGTTGTGATGACAAATCCCTCTTTTTCTTTCACTGTTTAATCAACACCATAAAAATATGCCCTTATAGTACTAGATGCAGGAATGTGTGTACTTTCGAACGCATTTTAAAAGGAAAAATGAACAAGCATTGTACTAGGACTAGACTTGGGCAACATTGACCTTTGAATGGGACCAAGGTTGAAATTTTTTCAAATTTTTTCTATATGCACTGAAATTTGACATGGATAGACTATTTGCATGCCTTAACGATATGGGAGGGTTTCTAGACTCAAATTTTACTCACACACCCACTTGTTTCCATCATCAATTCATCATGTAAACTCTTAACCCTATTTTTATTTCAAAGTACACAAATAGCTTGACACAAGTTTTAAGTTTTCATAAGCCTTTCTTCACTTTGATTTCAGGTTCTACATTCTATATACAACGTATGTGTGCGATAATTCTGATGAAAAATCCCTCTTTTTCATTCATTTTTTAATCAACACCATTAAAATATGCCCTTGCAGTACTAGATGCGGGAACATCTGTATTTTCGAACAAATTTTAAAAGGAACAATGAAAATACATTTTATTAGGGCTAGACATTGGCAAAAATGACCAGTGAATGGGGCCAACATTGAAATTTTTTCAAGTTGTTTCTGTATGCACCAAAATTTGACATGGATAGACTATTTGTAGGACTTAACAATATGGGAGGGTTTCTAGAGTCAAATTTGACTCACATGCCCATTTTTTTCTATCATCAATTCATCATGTAAACCATAAACCCTATTTTATTTCAATGTACACAAATTGGTTGACACAAGTTTTATGTTTGCATCACCCTTTCTTCATTTTTCTTTCAGGTTCTAAATTGTATATACAATGTATGTGTGTCATAGTTGTGATGAAAAATCCCTCTTTTTCATTCATTGTTTAATCAACACCATAAAAATATTCCCTTGCAGTACTAGATGTGGGTATGTGTGTATTGTCGAATGAAGTTTAAAAGGAACAACGAAAATTCAATGTACTAGGACTAGACATGGGAAACAATGACCTGTGAATGGGGCCAATGTTGAAATTTTTTCAAATTGTTTATGTATGTACTAAATTTGACATGGATAGACTATTTTCATGCCTTAATGATATGGGAGGGTTTCTGGACTAAAATTTGATCAAAAACCCACTTGTTTCCATCATCAATTCATCGTGTAAACCATAAACCCTATTTTTCTTTCAAAGTACAAAAAATTGTTCATACATGTTTTAAGTTTTCATCAACCTTTATTCATTTTTATTATAGGTTCTACATTGTATATACAATGTATGTGTGTCATAGGTGTGATGAAAAATCCCTCTTTTTCATCCATTGTTTAATCAACACCATAAAAATATGCCCTTGTAGTACTAGATGCGGGAACGTGTGTACTATCGAATGAATTTTAAAAGGAACAACGAACATAAATTGTACAAGGACTAGACATGGGAAACAATGACCTATGAATGGGGCCAATGCTGATTTTTTTTCGAACTGTTTCTGTATGCATTGAAATTGGACATGGATAGACTATTCGCATGCCTTAATGATATGGGAGGGTTTATGGAGTCAAATTTGACTCACAAACCCACTTGTTTCCATCATCAATTCATCATGTAAACCATAAACCCTATTTTTCTTTCAAAGTACCCAAATTGGTTGACACAAGTTTTAAGTTTGCATCAACCTTTATTTATTTTTCTTTCAGGTTCTACATTGTATATACAATGTATGTGTGTCATAGTTGTGATGAAAAATCCCTCTTTTTATTTTAGTGTTTATTTTACACAATACAAATATTCCCTTGCAGTACTAGATGTGGGAACGTGTGTACTTTCGAACGAATTTTAAAAGGAACAATGAACATACATTGTACTAGGACTAGACATGGGCAACAATGACCTATGAATGGGGCCAACGTTGATTTTTTTTCAAATTGTTTCTGTATGCACTAAAATTTGACATGGATAGACTATTTGCATGTTTTAACGATATGGGAGGGTTTCTAGACTCAAATTTGTCTCACACACCAACTTGTTTCCATCATCAATTCATTATATATACCATAAACCCTATTTTTCTTTCAATGTGCACAAATTGGTTGACACAAGTTTTAATTTTGCATCATCCTTTCCTGATTTTTATTTCAAGTTCTACATTGTATATACAATGTATGTGTGTCATAGTTGTGATGAAAAATCCCTCTTTTTCATTCATTGTTTAATCAACACCATAAAAATATACCCTTTTAGTACTAGATGCAGGAACGCCTGTACCGTCAAATTATTTTTAAAATGAACAACAAACATATATTGTACTAGGAATAGACATGGGGAACAATGGCCTATGAATGGGGCCAACATTGAATTGTTTTCAAAATTTTTTTGTATGCACTAAAATTTGACATGGATAGAGTATTCACATACCTTAACGATGTGGGAGGGTTTTTGGACTCAATTTTGACTCACACACCCACTTGTTTCCATCATAAATTCATTATTTAAACTGTAAACACTATTTTTATTTCAAAGTACACAAATATATTGACTCAATTTTTAAGTTTGCATCAGACTTTCTTCATTTTTATTTTAGGTTCTACATTGTATATAAAATGTATGTGTGTCATAGTTGTGATGAAAAAACCTTCTTTTTCTTTCATTGTTTAATCAGCACCATAAAAATATGCTCTTGCAATATTAGATGTAGGAATGTGTGCACTGTCAAATGGATTTTAAAGGAACACCGAACATACATTGTACTAGGACTAGACATGGGCAACAATGACCTATGAATGGGGCCAAAGTTGATTTTTTTTCAAATTGTTTTTGTATGCACTGAAATTTCAGATGGATAGACTATTCACATGCCTTAACAATATGGGAGGGTTTATGGACTCAAATTTGAGTCACACACACACTTTTTTCAATCATCAATTCATCATGTAAACCATAAACCCTATTTTTCTTTCAAAGTACACAAATAGATTGACACAACTTTTAATTTTGCATCAACCTTTCTTCATTTTTAGTTMAGGTTCTACATTGTGTATACAATATTTGTGATGAAAAATCCCTATTTTTCATTCATTTTTTAATCAACACCACATGAAYTTATCATCAACATCTTTAATTTGTACATGGGATATTCTAAGTTTTGAGATATAGAGATGCCAATTTTTGTTCCAAATACCATTGAGCCCCAACTCGTGAGCATGAAGCCATCCATGATTAAAAATAGTCATTCTACGGGGATCGGTGATTTTATTAAGTGTGCATGTTCCTACTTACTATAAATGTTGAACTAATTCATGAGGGAGTAAATTGTTTTCTCCACACCCTACTATCACACCCAATCATATTCAAACCTAAGCTCCATAACCCATCTTCCAAGATAGAAACTGATAAACAATGGGAAATGTAAGAGAAATTTGAGAAATAGAAAGCTTGGAGGACCTCCATAGTCTATCAATGGTTTCTCGCATCTCTCTCGATCATTACTATGGCGCATTAGTTCAGGCATGTAGAGTACATCACATGTATTTTTCCATTTTCTCATGTGGTTAAGACAATTCTTTATTATTCCTCTCCATCTCTTCTCTCTCTCTCTCTCTCTCTCTCTCTCTCTCTCTCTCTCTCTCTCTCTCAACTTTGCAAATTTTGTGTGAATTGTTGCTAGCTAGATTCACTATCCAGGTTTCAATCAAATTAGTTCTACATGCACAACCTTAGAACCTGAATCCTACTCTTCATTCGATTAATAGTCATAGAAGAGTCGCTAGAAACTTGTAACTAAGTAAAGTTCCTTTCCATAACACATTTTAAAAGAAAAAAAATAGCTTTAAATTCACCATGTTTATTGGTTCCTTGGCCAAGATTAGTTTTACCAGTGAAGTAATGGGAATCTAAGAGATATAGTGTGAAACCAAAATTGCAGAAGTGCTCAGGTCCCTGATAGGCATTGTTGAAGAATCCCCAGGAAACATCCTTGTTAATATCAACTTATTTTATCCTATGCGACCACTTCACCTTAGGATGAGACTTATAGGATGGGAGAAGGGAAAGAACATGTTGTGAAACTATAAAGGAAGGAAATTGATTGTCCTAAGAAAAGCTGTTGTTTCTTGCCAGGAATATACTCGAAGCTACCAGAAGAGGGAGTACTTTGAACTCTTTTAATTCACTTCTAACAAAGTATCCCCAAAAAGACTCTTCTAGACTATATTTTTCCCATAAGTGCCCTTTGGAAAGATCTAGATATGCCTTGTAAATAGACACTTGAGGAAAAGATGGGCATTTGTTTCTTCATTTTTCCTATAGAGAATATAAAACCTTGGGCCTACTTTTCTGCTTAGCTGGAGTCTGTCCCTAATTTGGACCCTTTTTTAAAGAACTATAAAAAAAAATAGTGCACCCTTAAGAGGCACTTTATATTTCCATATCTTTTGGGACCACCAAATATTCTCTGCTAACCCAGGTGACTGAAGTGAAAGGTACCGTAAATTTTCCAAATAGTGGCCTCCAAAATTATTATAAGACCACATGAATTCATTGTCGCCATATTTAATCCATACATGGGATCTTCTAAGTTTTGAGATATAGAGTTTCCAGTTTTTGTTCCAAATACCATAGTTATGCTACGGGGATCACTAATTTTATTAACTATGCATCTTCCCACTTCCTATAACTATTGAACTAATGCCTCGGGGAGTAAAATTTTGTCTCCAAACCCTACTATCCATCCATATTCTAAACTAAGCTCCAAAACCCACCTTCCAAGATAAAAAATGACCAACAATGGGAAAGGTAAGAGTCAATGCTTTCCAGTAATTAGAAACAATGTGGATATTCTTATGTTTCCAGTCCAAGACAGAGCCTGGAAAATATATTTTTTAATTAAAATCCTTCTCCATAGACCATCTCGGGTCATAAAAATCCAAAGTAATTTTTCTATTGAAGCCTTTCCAAAAATAAATATATTATTTAATTCCCATCCACCTTAGCTTTTAGGAACATCAATTATCTTCCAATTAACTAGATGTGAGTTTGAATATTCACCACTACCCTTCCAAAGGTAGTTGTAACAATTTTTTCTATTGTTTATCACACCCTTGGGTATATGTTCTAGAAGATGCCAATATACCATGATAGATTCTATAACATAATTGATTAGAACTAGGTGACTGCCTTTTAATATCCACCTGATTGCACCAGAGATATATTATTTTTTAAATATTTTATCTTTATGAGATCATTAATCTTGGGTAGAGGGTACCAATCTTTCACATCGATCTTGCTCAATGTTTTTTTAATATGTTCATAATCTCCATTATTATTGTTCCTTTTTGGGTACAACGATAACTAAAGTACCACAAGGAGAATTTCTGGGACTAGTCTTACCATCCTAAAGAAGATTTATTGATTTATTCTTGATCTATAAATTGTTATGCAATATGCAGAAAAATTGGGAAGTGAAGATCTTGGAATTAGATAGATATTATGTTATTAATGTATTGTGTGTGGAGCAATTAGACTTGTAGGTTTTTCAAAAACATCTAAATAGGAAGATATTTATCCAAAATATATGAAGGAAGGATATTCCATATGTTGTCTTCTTTGGCTTGTTGGAAAACAACATCTACTACTAAGAACTTATGGATATTTCCTAGTTTTATTGTTTGCTTACCATAAAGTAAATGATTGTTGGGTGATGAAAAATAGAGGTGAGTTTGTATACTTTACCAATCTAAGTTTGTTTCTTCCACATGGAACTTAATAGTTTGGATATTAAATGCCCCAATCTTCTCATGTCATATTTTGAAGTATATTAACTCTAATTTTTTTCAAGTATATTAATAATTATATAGAATAAGTAATGTTGGTCGAGTCATTGCACAAAGTGTTTTGTAAGCAGATATTGTTGGACATGGTACATGCTCAAATAAAAATGTACAATTGACCATGAATGTTAATTTGAGCAAAAATTGGTTTACAAAGATGAATTGATTATGGTAATACCCATGAAATGTTTCTTGCATGGTTATATCTTGCAATCCTTGACAATCATTGGGAATCCATGGCTCTAGTGTGTTTATAAATTGAGCATGCTCACCACTCACATAATGGAAAATGAAATTCTATCAAGGGCAAACGAATTTGGCATCATAAGCCACCCACTCTATAAGTCTATGAGGACTCAAGTCAACGATTTATAAGGAGGAACCATAACATAGATACTTGTAGGGGGATGTTGGCTAAAAACATAGGGATTGTAGGAACTTTCTTCATCCTTAAAAAATGATCCTCTTTGTTTTCCTAAACTCATTTCCATCAAGTGTGTGAAGAATGAGATTTCGACCATTGGCATCCATGAAAACACTTTGAAGAAATGTGCATTATCTTTTAACATATGTGCAATGCAACATCATCTATGCCCCACAAAATAAGTAAAATAATGTTAAAATTAGTGTTATTTCACTTTCGTTGAAAACAAATCCCACTTATTCTACACCTCTCAAGTCATTTCACAAATTAAGACTAGATTCAAGCTCAACACGGTCTTCTTTCCCCTCTAATTATTTCAAGCTCGTTCTCGTTGATACTGAGAGGGGGGTGAATCAATATCAAGTACAATTTAAAACCTTTTTCAACTTATACTTAAACCATTCAATTATATCCAATGAGAAATGAACAATAGTATAAGAGTTACACCAATACACCACAATACACCATGCACA
>ML811022.1:129582-161804 GCA_009831015.1 Picea engelmannii
TTCCTTCATGTCCAAATACCTTTATCAATCTTGCGGTCCAAAACCCATGACTAGGGTTGACATCAATGACAACAATCAATATTCCAACACATTCTTCAAGCTCTTGATCATCCTTGGATTACTCTAGCTAGTTGATAATCCCTCTCTCGCAACACAAATTAGCACTCGAGGGTTCTTACAACACCCCAAACATGATTTATCATCAAAGATCTAAATTTTTAAACTATTTGCAAAAAATAAACACACCAAAATTGAACTCCTTGAGTTACTGGGACCCCGTTGTCACCATGTTATAGGTTTGTACAAGTTAGCTCATCATAAATAAAACTAAATTTTCATAAATAAAAACACACTTGCATCAAAAGAAGAGAGGACAACCTAAATTTGGAGAAACCCCACCAAAGTTGATGCGTGGGATCTTCCCTCACATATTACCATCTTCTCTCCACCATTAGGTCATCCATAAAACCAATCCAAAACAATTAAATCAATATGATTCAAATACTAACCATTATCGTTTACAACTCCTCGACAATGGCACCAAAATGTTGGTGCAATTTTATGCATAATATATTACTAAACATAAATTATCGACCGAGATTCGTAATCAATAGAGTTGTTACACTATGTGTGCCAAAAATAGGTGGTTTATCTATGTATGATGATTATAGAAAGAATTAATAACACTTCAAAACACACACTTTCTTTTGCAATCCTTAATCTATGTTTTACACATTGCGCAAAAAATAAAGAACAAAATTCAAAGAAAAGACTCTAGCTAACATACAATCCAAAGGATCTCTTACAAGAAATAAGTTTGTCCATTTACTGGATCATGAAGGTGAAATATGGATTATGATATTACTCCTATAACCACTCACTTCAATATCAACTTACAAGTTGTCCAGTTCTGCACACTCTTCAAATCAAAAAGGATATTCAAAGCAACCTCGCAATTCTGAAAATATACTTTATTTCTACACAAGAAATAGAGGTTTAATGCGATTTTCCATTTGTTGGCTCATGTAATGCGAAGTATGGACTCTAAAATTGTTCCTTTACTACCACACTTTGCAAGATAAAAGTTGAGATTAAAAGGACACAATTCAGAAATAAATGATCACACATGGAAATCATAAATGTTCACACACATAAATTATAAATGATTATAAAGATACCACTAGATTATTGTTCACATTTTTTTATGCATCCACACTTAGATTATATTGTAACTCACAACTTTATTATATCAAACATTTCTACTCACAACTAATATGTACAGAATCACACTACATACATACTTACAGAAATTAGATCCATGTTGCAATTACAGTAAGATTTCCAAGTCGGAATGGTGGGCCCTTTCCATGCCAACAAGGAAGCTTAGAGAAAACTTACAAAACAATAAAGTTTACAGAACACATGAAATCGATGAACTTAACTTCATAAAGGAGTCTATTCAGAAATTCAAGCTGCAACATAACATTATCTCCCCTTGGCTTAGAGCCATAACTCAATTTATATACTTTCTACATTACAAATTTGGCTCTAGACAAGCCAATCCATGAACAATCAAATCAAAACCATTTTACATCAATGGAGGTCGAGTACAACCATTAGTTAATCAAGGAAATGCATTTTCCATAAATCTGGGCATGATCCTAGAATTTCTGAAAAATTGGCAATTTAGGCAAATTGGTTGAATCATTCCCCCTCGGCTAGAGGTCCACACATCTGATATGGGTGAATTATTACACATGTTTCCACATGAAAACACCGCATTGGACAAAACCCATATCCCACAATTTTTATATTCATCTTTATCTACATGGAAATCGAGGTGAAAATGTGGTACCAGAATCTTGTAGGGAGGGGTTTAGTACTGGACTAGCACAGTCATAAATCTGGGTACCAGACCAATGTAATAGTGGTACCATATCACTGCAAAGTATTGTATCAGGAGGATTATCGGTACCGTATCAGGCAGACCGGATCAGGCGGAGTACCGGATCAAGTGGTTGTTGTAGTACTGGACTAGTGGTAGTACCAGATGGAGCTGCTTAATTAATAGTCAAAGTAATTAGGATCATAATAATAATTAATTATTCAATTATAATCATTAATAAACCACATAAATCATGAGTAAATGAATATTACCACATGTACAAAACAATTTTTAAATGACATGTATGTTGAGGAAAATAGGCAGAGAGTGCATATGTATGAGGCAAAATTGGTTAGGATATGGGACAAGATAAGGAAATTGGAGATGACAAAAATGAGGCTAAACATTCCCCCCATGCCTTATCCATTGCATGTACTCATGCAACAATGATCTTCAAAATTTCAAAATTGATGATACTCCTCACTCGATCAAGAATTCCCTGAAGTTCCACCTTTCTTCAGCTCCTTAAGTTCTCTTTTAAGTAACCTGTTATACAATATAAACCTCTTGGCCTATGCTTCACACTTCTTACCCATGGAAAAGTAGTTATGATGGAAAAGTGGAGTCATGAGTAATATAGTATATATGTTATTGATTTGATGTTAAGTTTTATCCAATCTATTGTGGATCATAGTTAGGAGAAAGGGTTGGATCTGACTCTAATATGATTATAGGATAGTGGCCAAGAGTTATCATAACAACTTTGAACAATAATCCCCCTGGATAGATTACCTTTAAAATAAAAGTGATATAAGCATAGTTTATATCTCATTTTAAGAGAGGAGCACATAAAAGAATACATCCCAAGATGTTTAACTCGTTTCTTATCCAAGATTTTAGAGATGAAGCTCTTCTAGCTTAGGTAAGGTGAATTACATATATTGAGGGTCCCACTTTCATGAAAAACCTATTATTTTAAAGATAGAACCTTAAAGTGGATACTTGAAGGTTCTTAGGAACATCACCCAAGAGATATAAAGGTCATCTCTTAGCCTTGATTTGATAATGATTGCTTCAGAATGATACCCAAGGGTTTTTGTTCAGTTTTAGGTGTCCATAGAGACATTGTGGGCATTTATTTTCTAATGCATATTGTCCATAGCATATGATATGATTATTAGGAAATGCATCAATAGTGTGATAGTCCATTCCAATTTCTTTCATAATCACAGATATTTCTCGATATGTACATGGAAAAATATTTGACGTTGGTAATAGAAATTCACCTAAAATTCTACAAAATTCAAAACAATAAGTCAATGTAAACAATATTAAACAATATCGAATTCAATATACTAATTTACAAATTAGAAAACAATAGGAATATAGGAAAAAATTGAAACTTTTAAGTATTTGTGAACATGCAGGCATAAATAATTAACAAATTAAATACCTTAGTATCCGTGTGAGGCATGTGTTTGATAAACCATTCAAAACCTTCGAGTTCACCAACAACAATATAGAATATAAAATATTTTTTGTTGAGCCTTCATAAAGAGGTTGACGTGACTTCTAGAGTAGAGGATAAACATCATGACTATCATCTTGGTTGTCCTCATCCATTGGAGCAAATGTGTCTTGGATCAATCTATGTATCTCATCTTCCTTATTTGAATCACTAAGATTATCTCCATCTATATCATCATTAATAACTTGATCAAAAACTTCAATATTTCGATCTCAAAGTTCATCACCTTGTAAAGGAGTATTTCTGCTAGTACTTGGCAAATAACTCGTTGGAGGTCGACATTTTGGGGGCATCGTCTATATATTTAAAAACAACGTAGAAAAGTTAGTGTGTATAGAAAATATAAAAATACCAATAAGAAATATTACTAAAATTTATGACATGATGCTTATTATAGAGAATACATTAAAAATTGAATCCTCTTACAAAGGGACAATATTCATAACCCCCTTCGATGTGCCCCTTCTCCCTACAATGTCTTTCAGTTGTTTTTATTAAAAGTCTTTTTCTTTGCAAGCCACTACAATCTTAGCAAGGGAAATAGAATTTGCCATTAAAAGTCTTTTTCTTTGCAAGCCCCTCGCCTCTAATGCCGCTCTTAACCGAGCAAGCTTCCTGTCATTTTCGTGACAAATCCTTGTCCTGACAAGTAATTGTCTTACCTACAGCATACCAAATAGTAAGTTGTCAAATTTTTATATTTTAGTTACTCCTTCATGATATTTTAGCTACTCCTTTCGATTATGATATGTTTATTTACAGTGACCTACAATCCTCACAATTATTTTTTCTAAGACATTTTGACATGATTTTTTTTTATTATCGATTAACTATTAAGATCGATATGCTTAAATTTTTACTTTAGAGTAGTGTGTACTGAATCACCATGGAAAATAATTACACACCATTTAACGAAAGTGGTCAAAATTTCTCAAACTTGAATCACTCGACACCATACACTAGCCTCTAAGTTGTTTTGTAGACAAAATGTCAATCTTTGAAATTCACTACTAAAAAAAGAATGGCAACCACTTGTCATCCACAATTGGGTTGGGTTGGTTTAAATTATGACGTGTTGATTTGCATCTACATTCAATGGTCACAATTGTATGCTAATTATAGTGGTCACATTTTTATTTTCTAAGACATTTTGGCATGTTCTCATTTTTCATTGTCTGACTAGTAGATTTCGTCATGAATATTTTATATTTTAGATACTCCTTATTAATAGTGTATAAACAAGTTACATCAACTACAAACTAGAGTTAATCACTACATCTAGAATTTCCTGTGATTATAAAAAATTGAGAGAAACAACATCACATATAATAATACAATGTTATATGACTAACCTAACCTAATAATACACTAAAAATATGACATTAATATATATAGGCACAACATCATAGAAATACAAAAGTTAGAGAGCTAACAAGGTCTCTAAGGGTTAGAATTAGACTTAAGAGGATTTGTTTTCCATGACTTTCTATTTCAAACATTAGTACTCCAACCGGTAAAGTTGTTATGAGTTGGTGGTTTTGTAATAAGGATTAAATTTACATAAGGAATTGTAGGCTCAAATTAATCTAGATTGATAATGACATCCATTTTTAATGTTTGAATTGACTTATTGATGGAGTGATTTTCACTCTTCTTACAATACTTCTTCGAAAAATATTTTTCTTGACATTTCACATGAATTTCCCTAGAATATACTAACTAGAATAAAAAACCAATGACATGAAATATGGCACTACATTTATAATATATTATCAAGGAAAAAACAAGCTACATGAAATTTTGACATTTGAACAAAAATTTACAAGTTAAATGAGTACATCAATAAAAAAAACATACTAACCTTGCAAGTTCAAAATTTGAGCTATGTAGATCGAGAATTGGATTTGTTCAACTGATGGGTGACGGAAAAAATAAATAGCTCAAACAAAAGCCATGAACAGTGTCACAACTATAGAAAATGTGTCGCAAAGACTCTTAAAGTCAGGCATATATAGAACAACTAGTCAACTAGCCGTTAGCATATGCTTTTTGAGATAGGCAAACTATTTGTGGCAATAGAGATGAAGTTTCGTGGAAATAGCGACGAATTTTTGTGGCAATAGCGACGAAAATCTCGACCAAGTTAAAAAACCTATTCGTGGCAATATCGATGAACTTTCGTGGCAATATCTACGAAAAGTTTGCCCTATTTAAAAAAAAAAACATGAAAATAATGGAAACATGGAAAACTATCGTGGAATAATCCACCCATATGTAGTAGTGTGTTTTTTAAACTCCCTTTACCTAGAATAGCCCTGCTGCCAGTAGGCCTATTCAGTACCCCGATAGGTTTACCTTAGTACCATAAAAGCATAGCCCCGCTGCCAACGGGCCTGTTCAGTACCTCGATGGGCTTACTTGTACTTACTGATACTTCCTTTTTATTATATTGCTCCAAATATTTAGAATGATGTATATTGTTCATTGAAATATTTAGAGTATAAGGAAGGCAAGTGGTATGATGGTGTTTTAGAGTTATTAGGCACAAAATTAATTGCTTGCAATTATCCCAAGGGTGACATCATCCACATTAGAATTAAATCTCATATATTCAATGTATAATGGAACATCTTGGATAATGACTAAGAGGTCCCTCTAGTTAATTCTATTAGGGTTCTAATAAAAGTTCATTGAGGTTTTGCAAGGGCGGTCCACCACATGAGGTTGTCATCAATACCTCCCAAGAGAAAACAGTAAAGATAAACTTGGATAAGAACTTGTTGAATCAACTAGGTTAGTATTAGACATAATGGTGCCACCACTTTTCAATGGATATTTCAATTATTATTCACTTTTTTGTAATGATGAGGTAATAAGACAAGTGCACCCATTATCATATAGAGATAAATGTGAAAATATCTTCTTAAAGGATAGCAAGGATGATTAATTTAGGGGTGAGTGTGACAATGTAGGAGGAATATTTAGTAAATAATAGTTCGACAAAAGACTTAAATGATCCCTGATAGAAAGAACATGAAAATATTAGCTCATACTTACAATTACCTGAAGTGAAAACAATGCTAAGAACATTACAAAGATCATATCAGTTTGGTATCAGTACCAGATAAGTAATGGAGCAGGTTTTTGTGGTACCAAAACAAATAGTGTTGGAACATGATAGTACTAGAACAAGGTTATGCAGTACCAGAATAGGACAGTACCAGAACAAGATTATGTAGTACCAAAATAGATAGTACTAGGACAGGATAGTATCGAAACAAAGAAGTACTGGAACATAATTATGCGGTACTGGAATAGAGTAGTACTGGGAATTCTTCAATACCGGAACAGAGAAGTACTGGAACATAGTAGTACCGAAACAAAATTCTGCAATGCCGGAACAAAACCACGAAAATAAGTAACATGGGGTAGAAACAGAGTGACAGGATGGATGATTTTTTCTCATTCATGATGACAACCACTTCACAAAGGAATTCAGTGATAATATGATGGATGCATTGGTAGTCTTAGAAAACAAGAGTGGAATACACATGGAAGTTGCACTTAAAATGATGGTGATATTGATAGCTTAAGATGGAAATTGTACATGAAAATAACCAAACATTTTAGCACATAATTTATATAATACTTAATGGAAAGAATGTAATAACCAACTCGTACCTCCATTCCTTGAAGTGTGCTTTGTTTAAACAAGGGAAATATCAAGTATAAAACAATTTGACCAAAATTCCACCACTAGTACAGGACCACATGCTTAGTATCGGACCACCACATGCTTAGTACCGGACCACCACAGATTTAGTACCAGATCACCACAGAAAATTGTTTCTTCAGTTCCAGATGAAAATTTGATGAGGTATCTGAAGATGTATTCTGCAAACTAGAATTTGTACGCTTCTCCTTGTGGCTCGCATACTCTGAGTATCAAGTTGTAGAACATGCTATCAATTAGTGCTACTGCAGGAAGAAACATGTAAATTTGTTCTATTGAAGTATCATGCTACAAAAAATACAATCAACACACTAATGTAGGAATGTTGAGATTGCATAGGAAATTTCATTAAATGATTGGGTTCGAAGATCTGTAACAAGAAAGAAAATGTAGCTGGGCAAACTCCTTTTGAGATGCAGAAACCTCCTCTTTTTGGAACCAAACTAACCACTGCTTCTGTTGCCACTTCCATTTTATTAGAAAATAAACCTAACTACTATTGTCTTAGCAGTCACTCCCCCATGCCTGAGGTTTTTCATGGCCTCATGCAAACAATGTGAGATGATAAAAAAAGGCTGCTCAGAGGGTTGTGAACATCTTCTAAAAACAAACCAATAGAACTAATTAAAACTATATTTTTATTCATGCTTACAAACAAAAAATTCAGGGAAAATGTCAAAAGTTGAATCATTAGCTATGAATAAAATAGTTTGGAATTAACATTCTGTTTTAATTTCTATTAAAAAGATCACTTAATCAATCATCCTTGTGAAATAGTGGTCTTAAAATAGATAGGTAATGATAAAGCATAAATGCATTTTTTTTTAACAACTTAAGGTAAAAGGAGAAATTTGAAGAAATAGGTCATGAAGCACTCCCTTAAGTGTTATATTCTATTGACAAGGATGTTTTCTCTGCTTTTGAAACCCTTCCAGTATTATGTTTGCATTCGGAGGATGAAGAGATTACCTTCTCATAAAATTCCAAACAAAATTATCATAACTTTTATACAGAAATCTACTATAGGAACAAAAAATCTTAAACCAATTACTTTATTATCTTACCATTTATGAAAAGTATGAAAGATATGTTTCATTGTACTTGTGTGAAACATTTATTTATTTATTTACTTATCCTACTCTAATTGAACAAAAGAAAATGTCCTTCAAGTATAGAAATACTTCCAGTGAAGCCATGTGCGTAAGAGGGTTAGAAATATATCCATACTCGGGTTTAAAAGATAAATTTTAATGCATACTGGAGTATGAAGGACCAACTTCTTTGATGATGAGATCAAGAAATAATGAAAAATAAAAGAGTGGTGTGACCTAATAACTAATTGAAACCATATTTCAATAGGATCACTATATTCTTGTTTCTCTTCTCTGTTTAGGTAACACTGAATGTCTTCCTCTACCATGCTATGTCGATTATCCTCTTCAAGATGACTGGTCTTTGGAGTACATACATGATATGTTGAGAGGAATGTTGAGAACTCCTCAATTTCAGGTTCCAATGGTTTCTCTCCATTGAATTCTATCCATGATTCTTTATTCTCCTCAACAAATTGACAAGAGGAATCCAACGGGACTTCTAAATCTTCCTGTCGAGAGACAACTAAATTCTTGATTGTTGTCAAGATATGCTCTTCCTGAGAGGAATATATCCCAGTTGCTTCTAGAATGCGAGAAAGTTCTTGGAGGAACACTCTTCAAGCTGTTGATCATCCTTGAATTACTCTAGTTGGTTGATGATCCATGTCTCGCAACACAAATTAGTACTCGGGGGTTCTTACAGCACCCAAAACATGATTTATTATCAAAGATCCGAATTTTAAAACTATTTGAAAAAATAAAACACACCAAACTTGAACTCCTTGCATTACTAGGACCCTGTTGTCAGCAAGTTATCGGTTCGCACAAGTTAGCTCATCGTAAATAAAACTAAATTTGCATAAATAAAAACATACTTTCATCAAAAGAAGAGAGCACAACCTAACTTTGGAGAAACCCCACCAAAGTGGATGTGTGGGCTCTTCCCTCACATCTTACTGTCTTCTCTCCTCCCTTATTTCATCCATAAAACCAATCCAAAACCATTAAATCAATCTGATTCAAATACTACCTATTATCGTTTACAACTCCTCAACAACAACGCCACAATGTTGGTGCAATTATATGCATAATGTATTACCAAACATAAATTATCGACCATGATTCATAATCAATAGAGTTGTTACACTATATGTGCCAGCAACAGGTGGTTTATCTATGTCTGACGAGTATAGAAAGAATTAATAACACCTCAAAACACACACTTTTTTTGCAATCCTTAATCTATGTTTTACACACTGCACAAAAATTAAAGAACAAAATTCAAAGAAAAGACTCTAACTAACATACACTCCAAAGGCTCTCTTACAGGCAACAAGGTTTTCCATTTATTGGATCATGAAGGTGAAATATGGATTCTGATCTTACTCATGTAATCACTCACTTCAATATCAACTTACAAGCTATCTATCAACTTACAAGTTGTCTAGTTTTGCACACTCTTCAAATCAAAAAGGAAATTCAATGCAACCTGACAATTTTGAAAAGTTACTTTATTTCTACATAGGAAACAAAGGTTTAATGAGATGTTCCATTTGATGGCTCATGTAATGAAAATGATCGAATCTCAAAATGTTCCTGTACTGCCACACTTTGCAAGATAAAAGTTGGGATTAAAAGGACACAATTCAAAAATAAATGATCACACACGAAAATCATAGATGTTCACACACAGAAATTATAAATGATTATAAAGCTACCACTAGATTATTGTTCACAACTTTTGATGCATCCACACTTAGATTATATTGTAACTCACAACTTACTTACATCAAACATTTCTACTCACAACTAATATGTACATAATCACGCTAGAGACATACTTACAGAAATTACATCCATGTTGCAATTACAGTAAGCTTGCCAAGTCAGAACGATGGGTCCTTGCCATGACAACAGGGAAGCTTAGAGAAAAATCACAGAACAATAAACTTTAAAGAACACATGAAATTGATGAACTTAACTTCATATTAAATCTTCATCAAGTAAGTTTACAAAAGGATTTTGTTCAGAAATTCAATCTGCATCATAACATTATCTCCCCTTGGTTTAGAGCCATGACTCAATTTATATACTTTCTACATTACAAATTTGTCTCTAGATAAGAAAATCCATGAACAATCAAATCACAACCATTTTCCATCAATGGAGGTCGAGTACAACCATTAGCTAATCAAGGAAAGTTAATCAAGGAAATGCATTTTCCACAAATATAGGCATGATCCTAGAATTTCTGAAAAATTGGCAATTTAGGCAGATTGGCTGAATCGTTCACCCTGAGATAGAGGTACACATGTGAACAATGGGTGAATTATTCCACTTCTATAGGAAAACGCCTCCCTAGACAAAACCCATATCCCATAATTTTGAGATTCATCTTTATCTACACAAAAATTGAGGTCAAAATCTAGTACCAGAATCTTGTAGGCAGGGGTTTAGTATTGGACTAGCATAGTCATAAATTTGGGTACCGGACCAATGCAATAGTGGTACCGGATGGAGATTGTATCGAAAGAAGTGCAGAACTGGTAACAAATGGAGATGGTACCGGAAGAGGAATATAGATGGTACCAGAAGAGGCACAAAGTAGTGGTACCAGATCACTGCAAAGTACCAGATTAGGAGGAGTATCAGTACCGTATCAGTCGGAGTACCAGATCAAGCGGTTGTTGCAGTACCAGACTAGTGGTAGTACCGGATGGAGATTATTAATTAATATTCAAAGTAATTAGGAGCATAATAATCATTAATTGTTCAATTATAACCATTAATAAACCACATAAATCATGACTAAATGAATATTACCTCATGTACAAAACAATTGTTAAATGACATGTCTATTGAGGAAAATAGGCAGAGACTTCATATGTATGAGGAAAAATTGGTTAGGATATGGGACAAGATAAGGCAATTGGAGATGACAAAAATGAGGCTCAACAATCCTTAATATGATTAGGGAAAGGTTTTCATCTCTTCCTTGTCTTATCTTTTCTCTTATTGACCACCTATTTCCTCGATCTGTTCATCTTTGATTGTCTCCCTTCATTTCACTATCTTGAGTAGGGTTGAATTCAATATGGCATGCCTTATTTGAGACTAGTCACCACTTCCTTCCTATCTTCCCTAAGAGGTTATCTTTGGCGGTTGCATCCTATAACCTATAGCTATAAGGTCACCTTCATTTCCATGAAATTTCCTTCCTTCCAATGCTTTCCTCCTACCTTTGATGGTTCTTAATTAACATTGTTTCCTTATGTTCCTTTTCCATCCCCATGATAACATATTCACCTCATTCCTTCAACAATGCCTTTCTAGAATCAATGGCACATGCCCTTACTAATGTCACCTTACAATTAATATTGGTACCTTCAATGATTCCTTTCCAAAATATTGATAATATCACCTCACCATCATCAATTCCTTTGATGGTTCCTTTTAACATCATCACTTCATGTCTTCATTCATGTCACCTCACGATAATTCCACCTCTAATTCCCTGATTAGTTATAGGCTAGAATTTTCAAATTTCACCCTTCCTCATAATAGTTGTTTCCTCTCACCTCTCTTTCCTTCACTAATTCAACTCTAGTGTGGTATCCTCTCACCTCTTGTCTCCTCTCTCTTTCACCTTTGCTTGAATGTTGTGCTCTCATGGTAATTGTTGTCACTATCCATTCCCTACTTAAGGAAATTTGTTAACCTTTGTTTTGTAGGAACATAGATTTCTTGGGTACTAAGATCACCATGTTTACATCTCTTATGTCTTGGAAAGGTTAAGAATTTCCAGAGAACATAAAAATTTGAAATTCTTATGTGGCATTCCTCTTATGAAACAAGGATTTGTATCATTTTTTCTTTATTACATTGTTCTTTTCAATGTTGTATAGGTGTACTAAGTGAACTATGGCATTTTCATGGTATTTTTAAAATTTGGGTCATTTTTCTTCCATTTATATGTATGATTAGCTCATACTTTTTGTCATTAGAAGTGCACACATAGTAATCTATCAATAAATAATTTATTTTCTTAAAACCTCTTTCTCCTTCCCATAGCTAGTTTTCATCGAAGTTGAAATTCTTACATTTCATTTTCCTCTTGCATGGTTTAAAGAGTTGAATCGAAACACCATCAGTTTCACGACCACTCCTTTGAGTAACAACAACCTAAAATCAAGCGCTAATTAAAATTTATCTAACAACTTTTCTAGGGATATTCAAACCCATCTTAGCTTAGGTGTAGAGATTTGGAATAGGATTATGAGAAAAACTTTCCAAAGATGCTAAACAAATATAAATATTTGAGTTAGGGAGTGAAATACAATTCCTATATCATTGACTTTGGGAATCCCTTCTAACACAAGGGTCAAGAATGAGGTCGCATTGGGGCCAACAAAGTAATTAACCCTCCTTTGTTTTTCTTGGTGTTGATTGTTAACTATCCCCCATCTGCTTTGGTATAGTAGGTGCTACCATAGAGGCCATAATATTTTAAACTTCCTACCCAATGTGATAGCACAAGGAAGGTGGTGTTGTACCTGGTATCAACATTTTCTAGGCTCACTCAGACTCCTTGTAGGGTTTCCCATTGCTCAGTGAGGTAACTTGCACCAGGGCGTTATTTCATTAAGTAGGTTTTCAACGTAAATTTCCCACTCGTTGAAACTAAATCCCTTCACGCATTGATCCTGCTATTTTGGATTCCATCACCAACTAGCGCTTCTTTGTGAGAATTTTTTCTTGCATGATTGACTCTTATATTAATTAGCGTGTGTTGTTTTTTCTCCTTAGATGGCCTTAGGATTGAGTCTGTGTCTAATGGCATAAGTTCCGAGGTAATTCCTCATTTGATCAATAAAAAATATGGATACCATTAAAATAAAAGGGAATAAAGAGGTAACAAATAGCTTATACCTAACTTACATCTTATAATTCTCCAACATTGTTCTTTACACTTAGTGCAACAAACACTAAATGTAATTATTTACATAAGGTCATGACCAAAAATGATCCATCTAATGAAAATGAGCAATGTGATTGGAGAATTCAAAACATTATCATAAACCCACATCTTGCATATTTGTACATGCACCATGGATTCACAAACTTTCATGAAGAGGTCTGGGAGAAATGCCTCCATGCAAAATAATAATAGTACAAGTTAGAAATATAACCCTATTTCCCACACTCTTGTTAACTACAACTCTTATATTCACATGCATCTTCCTCTAATTATTGTTTCATGTTGGTATCAATGGATAAATATATGGTCCACCCATATTCATAGTTTCATATGGTTGGAAAATGCACAAGCTATGAACACACTTCATTGGGAGGACCTAATTGGTAAATGCTACAAAAGATTTATTTGATAAATATGTTATATCTTGAAAATCAGATATCCACCATAGGAATATCCAATTACATTTCTCAATTCTTTATGATACCTACCTTCTAATAATAGTATAAATATTTGCATCCAATCCACTTCAGTACTACGAGGAACTATTTAACCATGTTCAACAACACACAAAATGCAATGACTATTCATATTTGCAAAAGAAAGGTTCAACCGTTAACTGTTGGTATAAAGTTGCATGGGAGTTTCATGCTACATATACCATGTTTATTGACAAGCATGATCATAATAAATACAACCCTACTCAAAATGTTGATAGATTAAACATCCACAACTATGATATATTTACTTCCAACATGTTCTCTCTCATCATGTTGTGCTAAAGTACATTTCCAAGTATGAAAATAAAAAAAAAGGAAAAATCAGAAATTTATCCCCATATGCTAACTAAAATCTCCCAAGTTGTGGATAAATTTGTGCTGGGGTATTTATCTCTCTCTCTCTAGCGCACTAGGGCTATCTCTCTCTAGTGCACTTGTGAAAGGGTTATTCAAGAATTTGGGTTTGTATTTGGTTCCATTCAATTCTTTTACTTTCACTTGTGAATATCAACATGGTATTAGAGTGGGTGTGAAACTTACATTCTCAATTCTATAGCTGATCCAAAAATTATTGTCTAGTGGCATCACTCAAGTTCTCTCATGACTACAAAATTTCTTGGATCATCTCCTTTTTGGGTTTTTTCTATGGTTTCTATAAGTTTAATCCCTCTCCAAAACCAATGCCTCTCTTCTAGAGTTTCCTTGGGTATTTCTATGTTATTTTAACTCTTCTTCAAGGACAACCCTAAGGTTACCTAATGGTTTTACCCTTTGGTCCTATAAAGGAGAAATATTAGAGACTTCTTTCTTTCATAGGAGGATTTGTCTTGCTATTTCTAATCCTAAAAAATTCAAAGTGGATGTTTCCTTGATTGAATGGGGATAATTGTTGTACTTGGGTGGATCAAATCAATGCCCTTCAAAGAAAAGGTTTATGGATGTATTTGGTGAAACCCCTTCTTGTTGTCAACAAGAATAGTTATATCCTCTTATGTTTAAAGAAGGACGAAGCTCTTGGGATTATCACTCTACATGTCAAGCAAGATCTAGTTCATCATACCAAGGAAAACAAAGGTGGAAATGAAATCTGGGACATGGTTAATAATATATTTGGAACAATGAATACCACTCAAGTCAACTGACTAGAAACTAAACATTCAAATCTCATGATGGGTGACTTCGACATTGTTGAGGAGTACATTGCAAAGGTTAAAAATATAAAGGCTAAAATCATAACTTTAGGAGGAAAGGTAGAATTGGATTCAAAATATGAAAGTATTTCTTAGAATAATATATCTTCAACATTCAATACCTTTTCTATTATATTTTATAGTATCCCTTAATTTGTCTAGTGTGCTACAACTCCTCTCAAGGAGGTTGTTTATCATCTTACCCAATGTTGAAGAATATGGGTGAAATACCCCCTAAGTTCAATCCCATTGAAAGACTATCTCAATCCCTTCTAAATATGAGTATGATTAGAATAAAGGAAAACATTCAAAATCTTACAAGTAGACAAGATTCATATGCAACTATTGTCATAAGGAAGGTAATGTCTTTAAGTCATTCCTTTCTTGTCATAAAAAAATCAAAGATCTTGAAAGATCTACAATATGTGTTGGGAAGTTTTTCAATGAAAAAGTTGGGTCTTCTCATAATGCACATCTAACTGTGCATACTACATATTGGTCCTCCTCTTCTCAACAAGGGTGGATTATTGATTATGCAACTAACTAACATATGACCAAACTTGAACACATTCTCTCTACTTATAGACAACAACACAATGGAGAGAAATTAGTTATTGTTGACAATTCAACCTTATAAGTTGTAGTTGTGGTGATGTCATCATTGATACATCACAATTTAGAGATGTTCTTCATGTTCTAGGTTTTGGAACAAACCCTGTTTATATCTACCACATTACACACACCTATAAAATGGTGGAATACTAGCTACATAAATGTGTTTTAAAGGACATGATTGATAGTTTCGAGGTGGTTGCCTTGGGATATTTTTATTAATTTTTTCATTTGTGCATAGTGGGAAATAATATTTCCACAAAGAGAAAGGAGTGTGTTGTTGTGGTAGCCAATGTCAATGACACCAGCATGCTATGGCATTAACGTGTCAATCCCACCAAATACAAATCGTTTTTAAACACGAGTTGACTACATATGGTTGATGAAATTTCATGGATTGAACCATCCATTGGTGTTTGTCATGGGTGTGTATTGAGGAAGAATAATCAAGAGTATTTTCCTAAAGATAAAGTGAGGAAATCTTCTCGACCCATTGTGTTGATTCATAGTGATATTCATGGGCCTGTGGCTACACCTTATAATGGGGGAGGAACATATTTTCTCACCTTCATTGATGATTTTTCCTACTTTCTTTGGGTATACACCATTAAATATAAATATGAGGTTTTTGGATATTTTATGGAATTCTAACTCTTTTGGAAAATCAAAGCATCTACAAGATCTGTTGTCTCAGGATTGATGGTGGAAGTGAATATATTAACAATTCTTTCCACTCATTTCTCATAAATCAAGGCATATCTTACCAAATAACTATTCTTTACACTCCACAACAAAATTTAATAGAACATAAGAACAAGGCTATTATGGAGATGGCTCACTATATGCTTCACTCCAAGAAAATCAATCTTACATTCTAGGGAGAGGGAATTGTTTGCATAGTTCATATCATCAATAAAACACCTACTCATGTTGTCACATGTATAACTCCATGTGAAAAATTGTATGGAAACAAACCTTATATTTCAAATTTCATAATTTTTGGATCTAGTGCATCGACTGATGCTCCTAATGAAGTTGAAATGCATCAACATCTCCAAACTCATACTACAATGCTATGATTCATTGAAACAAAAAATTTCAGGGTTATTTCCTTTATGATCCCACCACTCATAGGGTGGGTTAATATAGAGAGGAACCCTTTGATGGTTTCCTACTCACAGTCTAAAAGGATCTCTCCCAATACTCCTTTAAAATTATTCTCGATGTGCTTTCATGGATTGTGCCTCCTCATATTATGATGCATGTCTTCCTTTGTATGATCCCTTCCATGTGTTGATGGATCTCTTACCTTCATAGTGTGATTTTTCTAATTCTTAGCAAGCTCCTTCGAACACTCCATCTATAGTGTCTGGACAAATAACTAGGGCTAATTCTTAGAATGCTCCTTTCAATCCTCCATCCAATGAGAAAATCAATGATGATGACCATGATGGTGATGATGATGATGACTTATTTGGAGGCCCATATACTAGTTACTCTCCCTCTTTATCACCCAAATCCTCTACCTAAGTGGGCTATCTCCACCATTGTTTATGCAACTGAGTTTCTTGTTGGTCCTAAGCATTATCAAGGGACTTTTTCAGCTCCACCTCAAACTATTATTACTCAGGTGGTGAAATTCCTGCAAAATACCAAGATATTTCCCTCAAGTCACTTTGGAGCATGATTTATATTATTGAGGAATATGATGGATTTTTGAGCGAGCCATGTGGAGTTTAGGGGAGTGATACCCTTGTTATACATTGAGGAGGGAATACAAATCTTGTGATATAATGATTTCCCTCTATGGCCCCAGTTCAAATTAGGAAGAGGTTTTAGAATTATGGGTGTAATATTCACATGTAGCCATGACACACTCATATGTATCATTAATGTATTTGTGATCATGGCCAAGACCATCCTTTGATCAATTATTATCATTTATTCTAATACTATGGATTGGTTAAGGCCAACCTAGTCAAACTTGTACATGTAGACTCATCAACCCCTCATAGGGGTAGAAACCTACTTGAGTTGTGTATAAATACACAACAACTCTCATTTTTACATCATCATCTTGTGATATTATTGATCTCTCTTAATTTATTTATGCCTAAAGGCACCTATATCTTTGACATTCTTTTGTGATTGGAATTTTGATGCAGAACCCCTACCTCGACAGGGTCTTTTGACCACCCGATCTATGGATATTCGAACTCCTCTGAGTTTAAATGGCTCCTTGGTCCCCACTAGAACCTTCAACACATAAAAACCACAGGTCCCTTTTACGAACTTCATCCGCGTGAACAAGCATTAGGCACAAGCTCCCATCATGAGCCCACCGTAGGTGACCACAAGCCTTATCAAAAGGTGCTTCACACTTCGCGACCTCGGGTATTCTATTCTTAGTCACCCTAAATCTCTCGACTGTTGAACTACCGAACTCTGAATTAGGAGTCTAGCGAGTGCTATCTCTTTACCCTATTCTCCAATGATGTGACCTCCAACTATGTCCTGGGGCCCAACTTTCGAGTGCTACAGGACTTTGCATATTGGGAACTTGCAAAGTATCTCTCCTCCCTTTGCTCGAGGTCCAAACTCTCAACTTCACTTACCTCATATCAACGGTCCAAGAATCTCATGATTCAATGCTCTAGATCCTCTTTTCACGAATCAAAACTTTGTCATTCGTGACTTTGGAAGTTGACTTCATTATTCCTTCTAGCTCTCAATTCTTGATTTATCCTTCCCATGAAAGGAATCAACGGTTCGATCTTCCCTTAGATCAACTCCTTACTATATCTCATGATATTTCGAGTGTTGAATGACTCTCGATCCTTATCCTCCTTGCATATTTACTGGATCCAATGACCCACGGATATCAGCACTTCTCCTTTCGAGGATTTTCTACCGTCCGTCCAGGATCTAAATGGATCCTAGCCAAATAACTCGGTGTCAACCATTATGATCTTGTTTCCACGATATAATTTCAACCCTCGTACTTCCTCTAAACTCTTCCAAGCCTCTATCCTTTCTGAGCTTGAATTCGCGTTGCAAACTTTGAGATTTTTAGGAATCCTGCACACACACCTTGCGGATTTCACAGTAACCTCTGGCTATTTGACCACTCCAAATTTGTGCACTAATTGCGACAGAAGTTATTCAACCAATTCCTTGGGTTGGACAAGTCTAAGACTCTCCTCAACCTACGCACACCTTACACGACTCTGTGCTATACTTGCACTCTACAGATATAAGATCAATAGTATCGCTCCTGGGATTTATGGGCTAAACCTCAGAAACCTATCAACGCACTCCTTACGGACTTTTGTTGCACTCCTTGTAGGAATTCTTAGGAAGAGAAGAAATTGAAACTTACACTCTTCTCATAGAATCCATATATTCAAAATGAAATCACATACACACACATCATTGAAACAAATTCATAATAGAGAATATAAGAAAAATGAAAACATACCATTCAATAGATACACACAACAGCCATAGTACACCATGAAATTGGATCAAAGCCTTCTTATATTAAGTTAAGTACTTATGTACATGGTCTCAATAAAACAACTATCTGCTCATACAACTTCTACAATCTTTGTTCTTCTCTGCTCTCATATGCTCTCTTTTTCTACAACAAATTACAATGAGAATGATAATATCCTACATATGATAAAGTCTTCTTGAGTTTTCCCTCTTACTATTCTAAGATATCTTATCGAATTAAAGACTACCATCTGCTTTACATTTATTACAATAAATTCCCACAATCAACAGATGAGAGAAAATGCTCAAGATCTGTATTACAATCCCCAAAACATTAAAAGAAAATACACCCTTTCATCTATTACATAAACGATTCTTCCTTTTGAAATTCAAAAATGTCTTCAAAATGCGCACTGACATATCTAGTTTTCCTCCACTTGCGCTTTATTGGCAATGCTCCTGCATCAAATTTCATTATTTTATGAGAATTTGTGCATCTCTTATGTGGAGCATTTGTAGTTGGGTATTTTTCTCTCTCTATAGTGTACTTTTCACTTGTCACTATGCTATTGCAAGATTGGGTTTCTCTTTGGCAAGGATGATTTTAAGGATG
Organism: Picea engelmannii; assembly: GCA_009831015.1. Lineage (NCBI taxonomy): Eukaryota > Viridiplantae > Streptophyta > Pinopsida > Pinales > Pinaceae > Picea > Picea engelmannii. The sequence goes on from ML811022.1 coordinate 149,208, forward strand.
GAAATTTATTTTAAAATGTAGAAACGTTGGTGAATCTTACTAATCCTTCATATGCCAACTATAGAATGTTTGGCGATACTTTTGTAAAAATATTCAAGTTTCTAAGGATTTTACATATGTATAAAATTTTGGTGATTTTTAAGATAAAACAATTTTATAAAATATAATTTGGGCGAATCATTTTTAGAATAGCGAATATTGTTTTGGGAAAAACCATGGAAAATTAGCCCATGAGGGAAATTTAGCCCCTAAAATCATCCCTACTCTTTGGTTTCATTCGATTCTCCTAATTTCACTTGTGAATATTGACATAACTCCACCTACCTAGCTATCCTGTCGGATTCAATAATTTCATACTCAGTGGTTGGAAAGAGAGGCCCATTGTAACCGTTCACAATTATCCTCTTCTTTTCACTCATAAAATTCCCTTGGCTCATAACACTCTAGACTATAGGGCTAAAATATGTTTCTCTCTTTCAAGCTAGAGGCACTAAATCTGTTATCAATTCCACCATATCAACTATAAGCTTGGAGGGAAAAAAAATCGATCCCCTATTGTTTGGTGATTTTTTAGGTCGGTTGTTTGGATATTTTGTTAGCATTTGATCTCAAAGTGGTCTCAATGGTGCACTCTTGCTAATATTTCATAAAGTAGAGCTTAAACGCATGATAAAGAGTTTAAGGCACTGTAAGAAGGTGGTAGAAGATACCTACTCTGCAACCTCACATTCTACACTATTTTCCCATGGCTGGAAAGCTAGACAAAAGGAATTGGAGCCCAGAACCACCTCGAGCAACCTCAAAAAGAAAAGACAGAATATGAAGAATTATTGAAATCATTATATACTACTAAAAATGGGTTAAAAACAACCTCTTTAAGTTTGAAAATATGTGGATATCACATCAAAATATCAATGAAGTCATTAAGTAATGGTGGACAGAAGGGCATCCAAGGCAAGGATCCAAGATTTTTACTCTAACCAAAAATTTAAACTTTAATTTTTGAAAATGCATGATATATGGAATTATGAATCAATATTCTTGTACACCAATAACAGTACATCCAAAATCCAAAAAGATCCCCTACATAAGTTTTTTCCTATATAATAATATCTGCTTTGGCCGCAACTTGAAGGTTGCATACATATTTTCTAGAAATGGCCTTCTTGAATGAATTCTAAATAACTAATTTTGATCTAAATATATCAATTTATTCCAAATATTGCATTATAAGACCATATAAAAGATTATCTTTGTGTTGTATTCATTGAATATAGGTGAAAAACCAACAAGTGGTCAATCAATGGAATTAGTGGATATGTAATCTATATATTGCAAGTAGATCCTTATTTCTTCTACCTCTCTAAATGAATTTGGGAGCATGTCTACAAAATATAATGGTTTCTAGTCTTGTGGGTTAATAGAGGCATTGTATCCCTCATGAAGTTCTACGTGGCTATTTTGTGGTTCTTGAATATTAATTTGGACAAGGTGAATCATGGGAGGTATGTTTGTAAGTTCAATAGGAAAATAAGAAATTGTGGTTAGGTTAGTTGGACATCCTTATAATAAGAATATTGTTCTAAATTATACTTCAAACTTACCATAACATGATATATGCTAACATATATATTAAACCAAATTAGGATGAAAAAAATGCTCTGAATGCATGCGGAGGTAAAAAACTGAGCTAGGGTTTGTGCCGCCTACCATGCCGAGCCAGGACGGAGGGGAGCCGCTGCCCCCTCCCCCCCCCTCTGCATCCTTCAGCAAACTGGTCACGGCCTGCAGGAAGAAAGCGATCCAAGGTGATCCGTCAAGCTTTGTCATAAGACTGGAGGACGTACCAAAAATCAATCTTCCCCCGGAACAGCCAATGAAAGTAGCAATCTCCTTATTAGAGCGAGGTCTGGTAGGTCAGTTCATGGGGCTCTCGCCCTCAACCAGGACAAAAAACAACTGGATCCAAAGAAACTGGAGGCCATTAATAAAAAATAGTGTAACCTGCTATGTTGTTGGAAGGGGCTATTTTATCTTCGAGTTCATCTCCCAGGAGGACTGGGACTTAATCTTTAGGAACGAGCCATATTTCACGGGCGCGCAGGGCCTTTATCTGAATCGTTGGACTCCCAACTTCGATCTGGCCTTAGAAGTGCCAAAATACGTCCCGGTCTGGGTCAGACTCCCAAACCTACCAATCCACTGCTGGAATTCCCCGTCGTTGCAAGCCATCGGGAATGGACTAGGCCATTACATTGACAAAGCCGACCCAAAAGATCAATATTCCTGTGCCAGAATCTGCGTGGAAGTTGACCTGGAAGTAGGCCTACCCGAAGTGGTAAAACTGAAGGTGGGGGAGTGGCACCACCTGCAAAAACTGGACTATGAACAACTATCGTTTAAATGCAGAGGATGTCATGAATATGGATATTTTTATAGGAACTGCCCAAAAACTCCACAAGGGAAAGAAGGGGAGGAGGGATGGCAGCAACCTCAGAAAGGAAGATCGAAGTCCAAAGGCCCACGAAGAAACAACCCACCACCGGCCCAAGGAAATCCAGGGAATCAAGAGATGACAAATAGTTTCAAAGAGTTGGAAAATGAAGGTGAAATGATGGCTCCAAGCAACAGTGGCCAAGGCGAAGAAGCAAGAGGTGTTCAAATCCAGGAAGTCGGAGGAACTTCAAAAGCAGCAGAAGGAACGAAGAATGGGGTGGTTCAAGGTATCGAGGAGGGAGAGACCTCCCCCCCAAGGCATGGGGTGGATCAGGGCATCGAGGAGGGATAGATATCGTCAGGGAATGAAACATATGGAATGAGTGAAGCCTGGGACACTCCAAAACGACCAGGCATAGGTAGGAAGTCCAAAAAGGCGGAAAGGGACCGAGAAACATACAAGGAAGTCCTCAAAGGAGCTCAACCAACCATCAAGCAACTAATCGGAGTACGGAAAACCAGGAAGCTGACTAAGGCCTCCCAAGGAGGTCACTCTCCCCCTCCAAATAATCAATGAAGTTAACATCCTGGAACTGTAGGGGTCTCGGCAGAAAAAAGAAGGAAGAATCTCTCAGGGATAGAATCAAAGAAACGAGAACGGACATCCTACTTATCCAGGAAACCAAGATGAGTCAGCAGGACTCATTAAAAGTTCTAAAAAATGTTTGGAGAAGCATCCAGGGTTTAGCCGACAATGCTAGAGGCGCATCAGGAGGACTCTGCACTTTGTGGAACGAATCCAAAATAGAACTCACCCGCTCCGACCTCTGCATGCACTGGATATTCACCCAACTACTCCACAAGGAATCAGGACAAACGGTAAGTCTCTTTAATATTTATGTCCCACAACACATTGAAGAGAAAAAACTCTGCTGGCAATCTCTTCAAGACTACCTAACAGATAATGAGCTGGAAAATATTATTCTAGGGGGGGATTTAAACGTAACTCTAGCCCAAGAAGAGAAACGGGGGGGGTCCATTGTAAGGGACCCAGCCAGAGAGTGGGTGGAGGATCTGATCTCAGCATGGGACCTATTGGACATAAAACCTTCAAGAGGGCGCTATACCTAGACCAACAAAAGGGTAGGCCCGGGGCACATAACAACCTGTTTGGACATATTCCTTGTACAGAGCTCATTCTTGACGCTAGGAATCACAACCTCCTCAGAAATTCTCCCCCATAGCACCTCTGATCATAATCCAATCAGCCTAGATATTAGGAAAACGCAAGGCCAGGGGCCCATCCCCTTCAGATTCAACCCAGCATGGATACAAGATAAAGATTTTCTGAGCAGAGTCTCCAAGGTATGGACTAGCAAAGTTAAGAGATCTGTGTTTTATGTCTGGGAAGAAAAGTTGTGAAGACTTAAGGCCGAGCTAAAAGGTTGGGCAAAAAATCAAGCCGACCCAATCGCCTTACGCCTGGAAGCTCAAAGGCAGCTAGAAAACCACCAGCTCTCCCTAGAAAACAAGGAGATTACACAACAGGACATACTCAAGGAGGAGAAACTCCAAAGGCAATGGTACAAATCTTGCAGAGATGAGGAAAGTTATTGGAGACAGAAGTCTCGAAGCCTCTGGCTGAAGGAGGGGGACAAAAACACGAGTTACTTCCATAAGCAAGTGGAAGCAAGGAAGCTTTTCAAGGCTGTGACATAAATCCAAATCCAAAACACTACAATTTCTGAACCGGAGGACATCAGAAAGGTAGCCTTCGAGACCTTCAAAACTCTCTACACAGAAAATGGAAGGACAAGAATAACTCCCCATTTGTACCCATTATCAATTGTTCCAAAGATAATAAAAAATGGCATTAATCGCAAACTTCTGAAGGAAGTCTCGCAGCAATAAATCAAAGAAGCACTCGACCAAATGCACCCGAACAAAGCTCCAGGCCCGGATGGTTTTACAGCGAGATTCTTCCAGCATTGCTGGGAAACAATCAAGTCAGACCTAACCAAAATGATAAAGATATCACAGGGGAGCAACAAGCTGGGAGGAAGCACAAATTCAGCCTTCCTGGAACTCATTCCCAAAGAGAAAGGAGCACTCTCCTTCAGCCGCTTCAGACCGATCTCCCTCTGTAACACGAGCTATAAAATTCTCACTAAGGTAATTGCAAACAGATTGAAGGGCGTTCTACCACTCATAGTGCCGGAGAACCAAGGAGGATTCATAAAAGGCAGGCAAATAGCAGACAACATAATCCTAGTGCAAGAATCTCTTCATTCAAGCCTACGCAGGAAGGATAAAGGTATGATTATTAAACTGGACCTTGCAAATGATTTTGACAGAGTTAATCATAATTTCCTTTTTGAGGTAATGAAGAATTTTGGATTTGACGAATCCTTTGTGAATTGGATAAGAGCCTACATAGGATCGCCATGGATAGCCCCCATGGTAAATGGAAGAGTGACAAGCTTCTTCAAAGCGTCCAGAGGCTTAAGACATGGTTGTTCTCTGTCACCCCTGCTATACGCAATTCAAGCCTCAGTCCTAAGCTACCAACTGGAAAATGCCAGAATCTGCAGCAACCTCAAAGGTTTAAGGATAGCCCAAGGCGTGAAGGAAATCAACCACGCGCAATTTGTTGATGATACCTTGCTCCTGGGGAGGGCAAGTCGATTAGTAGCAAGAAGATACAAAGAGGATCTGGATGCCTATGCTGCAGTGTCAAGAAGCGAGATAAGTCAGACAAAAATCAAAATTTACAGCTGGAACATTACACCCAATGAAATGCTGGAAATTTCTAGAATTTTGGGAATGGAAGGGCATACGAATTGGGAAACTTTCACCTACCTGGGAATCCCTATCTCCAAGACGAATCCAAGGACATCCAATTGGAACCACCTAATAGACAAACTTAAGAAGATAATTTCCTCTTGGGGCACCAATTGGCTAAGCTTAGCAGGGAGGATAGTACTCATCAAATCCGTCCTGGCAAGTGTACCCATTTATCAAAATTCTTTGTTGTTAGCCCCCGGCACCACAATTAAAAAAATGGAAGCTTTGTAGAGAAGTTTTTTGTGGGAAGGGGCAGGAAGACAGGCAAAAGGCCCCACCTAATAAACTGGGATAAAGTCTCGAAACCCCTTCTGGAAGGAGGACTTAGCCTCAAAAACACTAAGGTCCAGAATTTGGCCCTAGGGGCAAAACTACTATGGTACATAGTCAGCGGGGACACAACGTGGTGCAAGGAAGCCCTGTGGAAGAAATATTTCAGAGGCACAAGGAAGAGATGCATGGAAAACCCCCCCATAGAACCCAAGGGGTCCCCAATCTTCAATCTCTGCAGGAAAGCCATCGATCATTTCATTCCCCACCTGACCTGGGTGCCGGGAAATGGGAAACAAATTAAAATCTGGGAAGACTCCATTCTCGGTGACCCACCTTTGGGACTGAACCAGAATCTTCAACATCTAAAAACTTGGATGGATGGGCAAAATTTGAGAACGCTCTTCGACATCTCTAAATGGGGGACGGGAAGACACAAACCGTGGGAAGGATGGACAGTGAGAAACCTGCCCCTGGACTTAGAATTTGAGTGGTGTTCTCTAAAACTCAACCTGCAGGGGAAAGTCCCCCTAAGGAAAAAAGGGAAAGGCGTGTGAGGTTGGGGAAGAAATGCTAAAACTTATTCCACCTCACTGGGATACTCTACCTTCCAAAACATCCCTCATGTCCCACCCAACCCCTCTTTATGGAAATCCATCTGGAACACAAAATCCATCCCCAAAGTAGACCTGTTCCTTTGGACTCTCAGCCATAGTAGTATACAAATAGGGGAAAACCTCCAAAAGAAAGGTTGGGAAGGCCCCTTCAAGTGCCCCTTGTGTCAGCAAGCTGAGGAAACCTCTGACCACCTCCTCCTTAACTGTAACTACTCAAGAGAAGTTTGGAAGCTGGCTGTAGGTTTGCAAAATTAACTCACCCTCCCCCAATACATCCACTCCCTCCTCCTTTGCTGGACCAATCTTTACCCGTTCCATCCAAAGAAGCAAAGCGTTGCCTCAAGTCTTTGGCAAGCTCTCCCAATATTCATCCTTTGGGGGCTTTGGTTGGAGAGAAACAGTAGAATTTTTCGAGAAAAGGAAAGGAGGGCCCCCATAGTAAGCGCAAGGATCATATCTCTTCTTGGTGAATGGGCTAGCACCTGTCGGCAACCTAATTACAACAGGGAGATGGAAAATCAAGAAGAGCTTTGGAGAGACCAATTCCAAATTCAACAACAAATTGGGAGCAAAACCAAAGCCACTACCCAAGAATATTGGGAATTCAGGAAGGAAAAGAGCTATTTTGACAACTGGAAAAGAGAAAAGGAACTCCACATTCTGTCCTTTGATGGAGCCTCAAAGGGAAACCCAGGTCAAGCAGGCAGGGGAGGCTTAATAGTGAAGCCAAATGTAGAAGTCATGGTGCATTACGCGTTTTGTCTGGGCATCGCCACCAACAACCTTGCAGAAGCAATGGCACTCTGGCAAGGCCTATGCCATTCCAAAAGCAACGGAATCTGAAACTTGGTTATCATAGGTGACTCCCGCCTTTTAATCCGAGCTATAGCTCTCTCTAAAGAAACCCAAAGTGAAAAAATCAATAACTTGCTGGCCAAAATTCGTTTGCTCCTTAAAGGACTCGACTCATTCCAAGTGTTTCATGTTCTAAGGGCGCTGAACCAAGATGCGGACGAAGAAGAAAACAGGGGAGTTGTGTTGGCACAAGGATGATCGGCTACAAATGACCAGCACTCCACGGTGGATCTCCCATGACCCGACCTCACGCTCAGTAGGAAACCCAGGCAAGTGGCAAGGAGGGGACAAGAAAAGATAGTGCCAGAACCCAATGATGGTACGTGCGACTGAGCAAATCGGGCAGATGGAGACCAGAAAATTGACTCACATGCAAACTGCAGGCAGCAAGATCGCCCCCATACCTCTCGGGGTCTGTATCGAAGGAATAATGATGACAGGAAGGAGAACAACCATAAATCCGCTCGCGCTCTCAGTCGAGGAGCAGATCCATACTCAGGCACGAAGAGAGAAGAAGAAGAATTTTCAGAGAGCAGGAGAAAGAGGAGAAGAAATGGCCGCGAGCTCCAGTCAGAATCTAACAGTAGAGGAGCGCCTAAAGCAACTTGATGACACGCTGGAGAAACTGAAGCAATCACTCCAGTTCCAACTTGACTTTCTAGAGAACCTTGACACAGAAGCAGGCAGGTGACTTGAACAACTGGAGCTGGACCTTACCATAGTCAAAATCGGATTCTCTGAGGATCTAGACAAGCTTCACCAGGAGCTGAAAATCCCCCAGGATGAATTTGAGGACAAAATCGACGAGCTTGAAGGAAAATTATCCAAATTAAACATCGAATGGGGGGAAGGCCCCAAAAAGTAGTTATCTTCTTGATCTGTAGCACCTTGATCTGTAGGATTTTCTGCCATTTCAAGTATCTTGGCATTTTATGTTTCTGGTTTCAGGTTTCTGAATGGTTTGGGGGGTTTTATGTCCTCCTGGCATTTTCAGCAAATCATCTCATCTTAATGTAGGCAGTAGCTCAGTGAAGCCCTGCCAGTTTGTAACTGATTAGTGGCTAGGCCACATTTAATACAAATCCGCTAAACGTTATCGTAAGAAAAAAAAAAACATGATATATGCTAACACAAAAATCATAATATATTTGGTAAGAGTTGTTCCTTATCACAAGAAAGATGTCCAAGTCCTCAATTTGTTAAGGTGAGTGATTGAAAATTGTATGCATGTCCTATGGGAAATTGATAGTATGAATACTATAATTGTATTGTCCACCACTTGTGTGGGTTACTTTCATTATTGGATTCACTCTTTCTATGAGCATTTCCTCAACTTTAGTAATCATATCTAGTACAAATGGTCATTCTTCATGGTCCATTTTGTTCCATATGGAAAGGCGATGACATTTTACTCTGCAATGCATCTACAAAAATCATAGTTTTAATAAAAAGTTTTGTTTGAATCCCTAGAATTAGGAGTGTTACCCCTAATTCTTGGCCATCTTATTTTTATGTTCTACTAACAACACATTATTGGTAGTCTCTACCATCTCCATAGAATACCAAAGATCATGGTATTTCAACATCATCTATTCTTAACACTTCCATGGAATGAAGTTAGAGGGTGTTAGCGTCAGAAGTCACTCCTGGATTTCTTGCAAGAGAAAAGCCCGACACCCATCAGTTTAATGTCATGATTTGTTTAAAAGGGGTGATCAAATGGAAGCACACTCGGAACAATCTCGTCTCAACTCTGAAACTAGACTAGGTATGCATGACAAGTGAGGTCTTGATAAACTTCAAACAGTGAGTTGTATTAAGGGTGAGTAGGGGGAAGACTTGCATGATAAAAATGCGAAGGTCTATCATAAACATCAGGTTTATAACAGCCTGAAGGAGAAAGCATTCGAACGCTAGATCCTCTTACATTCAAACACAACAGATCAGAGAATACAACAATGTCACAACAAATCCTTTGTCATAACATCACTGTAACAATCCAAGAGAATCATTCGATCATGAACTCTCTGATATAAGATGAAAATATAGATGGAAAAAGGGAAACTGTTTGTCATAAACCAAGAAATCTCAAACATAGAGGCACCACCCAGAGAACTAGAATGGTTGCTGAAACTTTACAGTCGGGAGCTGAGCTCTACCATCGATTCCTACCAAAATGGCGAAAATGCCTTCATATACTCAAAACAACAATCATCAGCGAAATCAAGACACTGCATTGAAGGCTTTGTGTCTGCATGGCTTTCTGACAATCAACCTTTGAAGGGTCGTGCAACTTAAGTCAGACGCAATATAACTCTTTGAAAGCTCCAACGGTGAATCGACGTGCCTTTAATTCATGGTCGTGCTTTCCCATTATGGCGAAGGAAATATCTAACCACCACCAATTGCTTCAATAACTGCTTCATCGGGATTGAGGATGGCCCGGCCAACTCGGCACCTTCGGGACGTGGAGAGCCTCCTGCGCTGCCACCTGGAATAACTGACTGTCTTGACGGGTAGGCGTGGAGGCAAGTGCGGAAGGTGGGACACGGGAGCGGAGTGATGGCGTCGAAACTGTGAGGACGCGAAAGGAGTGGCGAGGTGTGAGAAGGGCGATAGAGGAGGGCACATGGCGGAAAGGGGGGGAAGACGAGAGATAATGGGCTTGCTCTTTGTCGACAGGCTGACGTGGAAAGGAGCGGGACACATGGAAAGTGATGAGTGGATTATGAAAAGGAGGGATGGACCATGCGGATCAAAAAGGGGAGGTGGATGGATGACACACGGCAGCAGGAGAAAGGTGGCTCTAGAAGGTGACATGATGGGAGAAGGGCCCATGCAGGCTAAACAAAGAGTAGCTGAGAATGATGGGATCGCGCGAGCACCGTTGATCTGGGCGCTAAGATCTCGGCCGTTGGAAAGTTGTGCCCCCGATTCCAGACCCCCCCCCCTCCTCTTAAAGGTAGACAAGAAGGGGGGGTCTGGAATTGCCTTTACTGTCATTGATCCAGGCGCGCTGATCTGGGTCGTCGAAGAGGTGTGCCCTGGATTCCGGACCCCCCCCTCCGCTTAAAGGTAGAAAGGCAGGGGGGATCCGGAATTGCATATGCACCGTTGATCCGGGTGGGCGAATTGCTGCCGCTCGGACCTGCCTGCCTCTTACCACAGGCACATTTGCACTCAAAACTTAGGACAAGTGGGTTTTAGCCCATTATTTTGCATTCTAGCCCCCCTTACAAGAAATATCGCTAACATTTGGCTCCATGGGGGATAGAGTCGTCCCTGGGATGCTCTAAGAACTCTTTTGCAGATTCAGTGCCTTTGTTGTTGGGCTATGGAGTCATTTATTAGTCCGAAAAACAAAAGATAAACAATTACTTACAAAACAAAACAAAAAGAGCCGATTGCGGCTCATAAAAAACATCTTTTCAAGAAATGCCCATTTACTGGGCTACTAAAAAATTCTTTGCCTTCCAGATCCTACAACCTGTAAGTATTGTTGGAAAACACTTCAAGGATCTTGAAAGGCCCAAACCAGAGGGCATCAAATTTGTCGTGTTTTCCCCTGTCCTGCCTGGGTGCATCCCACTTGAGTACCAAGTCACCATGCTTGAACTCTTTCTTTCTGTTTTTCCTATCAAAAGCCTGTTTGATCTTCTGCCGATGATTGCAGGCTCTATCCATGACCTGTTGTCTGATCTGTTGCACCTCCACCATATGATAAATCCTTCTGAGAACATGGTTAGATTCCCCTTCAGAGTCCCGTAGGATATTTTCCATGGGTAAGGCGAGTTGAGTGGGGAAAACGACCTCTATTCCATAAACAAGTTGGAAAGGAGAGATGCCCAGGGATTTCTTAGTTGTCACCCGATTGGCCCAGAGAGCAAATTTGAGCTTTGAGTCCCAGGCCCTTTTATTGTCCTCCAGTAGTTTCTTAATAAGCTTGATAAAACTTTTATTGGAGGATTATCCCAGTCCATTTCCTTGAGGATAGTAGGGAGTGGAGTGAATTAGTGAAATCTCAAAACATTCACAGAACTTGACCAGAGGCTCAGACCGAAAAGGGGCGGCATTGTCAGTGACAATTTTGCAAGGGCAACCAAATCTAGCTATGATATCTTCCAGGAAGCTGATAATCACTTTGTGAGAAGTTCTTCTGGTAGGGGCAACTTCTATCCATTTGGTGAAGTAGTCAGTTGCAGTCAGGATCCATATGTGCTGGCCACTCGAGGGAGGATGAATTTCCCCAATGAAGTCCAATCCCCACTACTGAAAGGGTGTCGAGACTACCACAGCCTTTAATGGCAGGGATCTGAGTTGTTGCTTTCCTGATAATTTCTGGCATTTAATGCAAGCTCTAATTTCCCTACAAACGTCAGCAAATAAGGTGGGCCAGTAATATCCAACTCGGAGGATCTCGTGAGCTGTGGTCTTCCAAAAATGATGGCCTCCACAGAGACCACTATGAAAGTCGGTCATAACCTTCTGGGCTTGTTGCAGGTTCAGACACCTTAGTAATACCCCCAGAGGGTCTTTCCAGTATAAATCTTGGTCGATGAGGCAATATCTGACCGCTTTGAGCTTTAAAGCTCTTGCCTTGTTTTTTTCCATCCCATCAGGAGGCCTCAATTCCTATAGAAAATACAAGATATCCTTGTACCAGGTGCATTATGCTAGTGATAAGGCATTCTAGGACTGCGCGTGGGATGACTCAGCTTGCTCGTTGATGAAATTGATTCCCAAGGCCCTGTAATTTGATTCATCCATCAACTTGGCTAAACCCTGCCCCTTTATCAGCTTGGTGGGCTTGATTTCTAGATCGAACTCTATAATTTTGGTAATCCACTTGTCTCGTCTTCCGTCTATGTTAGGCTATATAATAATGTCCTTCACAGAAGCTGAAGGGACATACGCAATGATCTTTGAATGGAAGACATAGACTCTGAAATATTTAAGAGCCTTCACCAGGGCATAGGCCTTCTTCTCCATGATCTCGTACCGGAGATCTGCATCTCTCAGAGCCTTGCTAAAAAAGGCAATAGGATGCTCTTGTCCTTGATCATTTTTCTGCAATAAGATAGTTGCTACTGTATCACAAGAGGCAAAAGAAAATATCAGGAAATATTTAGAATAATCAGGACTGATGAGCACAGGTGCCTCAGTCAATGCCTTCTTTATTTGAACAAATGATTCTCTAGGTTCAGCAGTCCATTTCACTTTGTTCCCTTTCCTGAGCATGGCTGTGATGTGTTTTACCAACTCAGCAAAATTTGAGACAAATCTCCTCAGAAAATTTATCCTCCCCAGAAAGGCCTGAACTTCCTTATTAGATCTGGGAAGTGGCAGGGTCTGCAGTGATTCTACCCTGTCAGGATCAATCCTTACTCCATCTGCTGACACTATATGGCCCAATAGTTTTCCCTCCTGCATAGAAAACAATGATTTCTTGGGGTTTAAAGATAGGCCATACCTCCGACACTTCCTGAAAACCTTCTTCAAGTGGCAGCGGTGCTCTTTATTAGTCTTGGAAAAGACTGTTATGTCATCGAGGTAAATCACCACAAACTTATCTTTT
>ML811022.1:161963-176417 GCA_009831015.1 Picea engelmannii
GACACTTCCTGAAAACCTTCTTCAAGTGGCAGCGGTGCTCTTTATTAGTCTTGGAAAAGACTGTTATGTCATCGAGGTAAATCACCACAAACTTATCTTTTTCTCCGATGAAGGCTATGTCCATGGCTCGCTGAAACGTGGCTCCTGCATTCATCAACCCAAAAGGCATCTTGGCATACATGAATGTGCCCCAAGGAGTGGTGAAGGTTGTTTTTTCCCTGTCCTCGAGCATGACTGATATCCGATTGTAGCCAGAGAAGCCATCAATCATGGATATCCTGGAAGCACCAGTAACCTTCTGCAATATGTGCTCCATGTTGGGCAGGGGATAATTCTCTTTCCTTGAGCTCCTGTTCAGATTCCTGAAATCAACACAGAGCCTGATTTCACCGCTTTTCTTCCTTACTGGGACCAAATTTGCCACCCAGTCAGAATATCTCAAGGGGACAATGATTTGGGCATCTAGCATCTTCTTCACTTCTTTCTTCATGATAGGTAGCAACATGGGATTTATCTGTCTTAGCTTCTGCTTGAATGGCCTAGCCTCTTCTTTCAGTGGGATCTTGTGCTCGATAACTGATGTGTCGTATGTTTTGAGATCTTCGTAGGTCCATGCAAACACATCAGCAAACTCTCTCAGCAATCTAGTATATCTGGCTCTCTGCTCCTCATCCAAATTCGTTGAAAGCCTGACCAATTTTGGCTCCTCGGGTGTGCCTATATTGCACTCAGTTGTGTCAGTGTCATCACCTGAAACTCTACCCTTTACTGCCACATCATTCCCATCAAACAACCTTTCTAATGGGATTAGTCCTTTTGGTATGTGGTTGCTTGGTAACTGAATAATCTGGTGGTCAGCAATTTTATTCAGAAGCTCCCTCGGGCGACGGTCAGGTTCTTCTTCAATGTCAGGATCCTCATCCATGTGTAATGCAAAAAATTCATCAACGGATTGAAGAAACTTTTTGATCTCCTGATCATCCTCAAATACCTTACAATATCTGACATTATCTGGTACAGAGGGTCTATACTTTATTTTAACATATGATCCAATAGTCGGCAGCACAGGAACTTCGAGCATACTAGCTGTGAAAGCTAAAAAGTCGGCTGGAGCATTTTCTTCCTTGGGAATGAAAGAGATGTTAAAATCCAGGAAGAAATTATCAACTAGGTCCCATACCTCGTTTCTGTAATTCGTGAGTCAAGGATGCTTAGCCTGATAAATATTTTTGACCTGTTGGACAATCAATTATGCATCCCCGAACACATCCATCGCCTTAATTCCCATTCCTTTTGCAGCTCTTAATCCCAGAACCAGAGCTTCATACTCTGCCACGTTGTTGGTGACTTCGAATTCCAGCCTATATGACAGAAATGTGGTCTCTTGACAAGGGGACATGAATACTATACCGACACCTGCACCCATACTGGAGGAAGCTCCATCAAAGAACATTTGGTCGGAGGGGGTGTCTCCTAATTAAGACTGGGCTGATTTATGATCTATAAAGGAGCCTCAGGGGTGTGGGTGAGCTGTAGTAAACTGGAGCCTAGATCAGTGTCCAAGGCATAGATGGGGTGATTGGTAGGGTTAGCTTCGTCACTGATTATGTAGGCTAGTTGGGCTTCTCTGTACAGTCTCCTATGCTCCCCTCCAAACACTAGAATGGTGGTGTATGTGAGATCCATCTGCAAGGTTCCCCCCAATCTCTTTATCCAAGATCTTGACAACAACATGCCAAATTTAGGGGGGACGTCAGCTACCACAACATCCATGACCATACTCTTCATGGGCAGCTGAAATAGGGAAACTACCAGGTCCTTGATGACTCCCAAACACTGAACCCTCCTAGAGTCGAAAGAATAGAGGCCATGATAGGATCGAGTGACTTCTAGTCCCAACTCTTCCATGATATTTTTGGGCATGAGGTTATGAGAGGCCCCTGAATCCATAAGGCAATTATGCAGCACTTTGTCATGTATGTTCAGGGATGTGTAGAAGGGAGGGGATGAATCATCTCTATGTTCTACCATGGGACCTAGGACAACTGCAGGCCTTTTAGCTTGGAGGTTTATGGAGTCTATGAGAGGGTACAAGGCTTCGGATTTCAACAGCTCAGAGAAGCGTTTTTTGAATTCCCCATGTTTAATTAACTCAGTGAGTGGCACAGGAATTCTGATCTTTTGAATCTCATGTTCAAAATTGAAAGAAGACATAGGCTTTGGGATTTCTCTAATTTTAGGAACATGATTATGGACAATGGGAGAGAGAGGTTGAGCCTTCTTACCTCTTTGAGTGTCTGCTAATTCATTAGCAGGCTTCTCTGTTCTAGTGGATTTCTCAGGAACATCAGGTACTGCTGCTTTTTTGTCGGACCTCAGGTTATACCTGCCTCGACCGCCACTAGCTTTGTCTCCCTTGCTCAATTCATTCAACTGACCATCCATGAGAGACTCTTCATAAGCAGTCTGAGTGAGATGAGGGAAAGGAGGATGGACTTCTAGGCAGTGGATTTTGGGCTCAGGCTCGTCTGTTTCCCCTTCTTCTTCATCAGCAACAAAATTGTTCTGAAAGGGAGCCTGAATTCTTTGGTCATCTCTGTCTCTTCCTTTCTCTCTATGCATAGTTGGGGGAGCAATAAAATTTGGTCTTTTGAAACCCCCTTTGTTCTCAATGACTTGAGGGCCCTTATTCACCTGCCTCCTTTCCACCTTCAATCTCTCCATCTCTTCCTTCAGGAAGTTCATCACTTGGGTCAGCTCATTTACTTGAGGGTGGGGCAGTGACGGGACAGAAGTTGAGGCTTCCGATTTTTCCTTTATTCTATATGCGTCAGCCTGGTTCCTTAGCCTGTCAGCTGCTAATATGTTGGATTCCACTTCTATAGCTGCATCTTGCATCTGAGCTAAAGAGGTGGCTCTTCTTTCTCTTAATAAGAGACAGAAATCAAGGTCAAATGTGCCAACATATGAAATATGAGCAGAGGCCTCTGAGGGTTTAATCTTTGTAGGAATCTTGTTGTACATCTTATTAAATCTTTTGGAGAAGTCAGAGACAGACTCTCCATCCATTTTCTTCAGAGCCCCAAACTCTGTCATGTAATACATATAATCCTTCCTGTCACCCCACTGTCTCAGGAAAACATTATCCAGAGCCTCAATTCCAGCAATAGATACGAGGGCTAGTCCTCTAAACCATTTCCTGACCTCACCCTCCAGGCTCTGGACAAAGACTCTCATCCAGACATCTTCATTTTCAATGTTTAGGTTGTCTACATAACTGTAAAAAGTAGCCAAGTGCTTCTCAGCAGTTATGTCTCCCTCCCCACTGAACTTGGGCATGTACTTCAAGTAGTCTCCAATAGGGAGAGGATTCATAGGATGTGGTAGAATTAAAGGAGCATATCTAGCAGCAACTATGGCATCCATCCTATTTAGAGGGGGATTAGCACCAGCCATAGGGATATTAGGTAGAGGATAACTCGGAGGAGAAGGAGTATGGACGGGAGATGTCAGAAAAGAGTTTGTTGGAGAAGACCACGGAGAAAACAGAGAGGGAACTAAGGGACCCGAACGTGCAGATGCTTCTCTCCATGCGGTAGTAGTAATAAGAGGAGGGGTGGTGAAACCTTTAGAGGCTTGAGGCCTGTATTGAGGCACAAACTCCAGGGAGGGGGGAGTGACAAGGATCTCTCTTTCTGATACCAGACCAGGAGGAGAAAACTCAGCAGGAACACTCCCGAAATTCAAAAAATGGGAAACCTCAGAGGAAGGACGACTAGGAAGCTGAGAACAAGAAAATGGATTCCTCTCAGAAGGGGAAGGCTCATTACTTGTTTCGGTGATGGAAACTTCTTTCGCGGATCTCTTTCCCTTTCTGCGCACCGCTTCCGAGTTAGCTTCTGGTGTAGCTAAAGGCAAGTGTGGATTAGACCTCGTGTGTCTGCCTCTCGAAGCCACAATGATAGAACACATTGTCCCTAGCGGAGTCGTCACAATGGATTCCCCAGGTGCACAGTAGCAATCTTCAAGTTCTGATATCTGATGCACCTTCAGAATCAATTGAACTTTGTCGTTCAATCCCGAGGAAAATATTCAACTTCGTCCCCGGAAACGGCGCCATAAATGTTAGCGTCAGAAGTCACTCCTGGATTGCTTGCAGGAGCAGAGCCCGACACCCATCAGTTTAATGTCACGATTTGTTTAAAAGGGGTGATCAAATGGATGCACACTCGGAACAATCTCATCTCAAATCTGAAACTAGACTAGGTATGCATGACGAGTGAGGTCTTGATAAACTTCAAACAGTGAGTTGTATTAAGGGTGAGTAGGGGGAAGACTTGCATGAGAAAAATGAGAAGGTATATCATAAACATCAGGTTTATAACAGCCTGAAGGAGAAAGCATTCGAACGCTAGATCCTCTTACATTCAAACACAACAGATCACAGAATACAACAATGTCACAACAAATCCTTTGTCATAACATCATTGTAACAATCCAAGTGAATCATTCGATCATGAACTCTCTGATATAAGACGAAAATATAGATGGAAAAAGGGAAATTGTTTGTCATAAACCAGGAAATCTCAAACACAGAGGCACCACCTAGAGAACTAGAATGGTTGTTGAAACTTTACAGTCGGGAGCTGATCTCTACCATCGATTCCTACCAAAATGGCGAAAACGCCTTCATATAATCAAAACAACAATCAGCAGCGAAATCAAGACACTGCATTGAAGGCTTTGCGTCTGCATGGATTTCTGACAGTCAACCTATGAAGGGTCGTGCAACTTAAGTCAGACGCAATCTGACTCTTTGACAGTTCCAACGGCGAATCGACGTGCCTTTAATTCATGGCCATGCTTTCCCATTATGGCGGAGGCGATATCTAACCACCACCAACTGCTTCAATAACTGCTTCATTGGGATTGAGGATGGCCCGGCCAACTCGGCACCTTCAAGACGTGGAGAGCCTCCTGCACTGCCACCTGGAATAACTGACTGGCTTGATGGATAAGCGTGGAGGCCAGCGCAGAAGGTGGGACACGGGAGCAGAGTGATGGCATCGAAACTGTGAGGATGCGAAAGGAGTGGCGAGGTGTGAGAAGGGCGACAGAGGAGGGCACATGGCAGAAAGGGGGGGAAGACGAGAGATAATGGGCTTGCTCTTTGTCGACAGGCTGACGTGGAAAGGAGCGGGACACATGGCAAGCGACGAGTGGATGATGAAAAGGAGGGATGGACCACGCGGATCAAAAAGGGGAGGTGGATGGATGACACACGGCAGCAGGAGAAAGGTGGCTTTGGAAGGTGACATGACGGGAGAAGGGCCCACGCAGGCTAAACATAGAGCAGCTGAGAATGATGGTATCACGTGAGCACCGTTGATCCGGGCACTAAGATCTCGGCCGTTGGAAATTTGCGCCCCCGATTCCGGACCCCCCCCCCTCCGCTTAAAGGTAGACAGGCAGGGGGGGTCTGGAATTTCCTTTACCGTCGTTGATCCGGGCACGTTGATCTGGGTCATCGAAGAGGTGTGCCCCAGATTCCGGACCGCCCCCCTCCGCTTAAAGGTAGAAAGGCAGGGGGGTTCCGGAATTGCATATGCACCATTGATCCGGGCGATCGAATCGCTGTCGCTCGGACCTGCCTGCCACTTACCACAGGCGCATTTGCGCTCAAAACTTAGGAAAAGTGGGTTTTAGTCCATTATTTTGCATTCTAACCCCTTTACAAGAAATATCGCTAACATAGGGAAATTTAAAATTTGTATTCATATCTAAGACTAAATGTAGTCATACCATTGCTCCTGGAACAACCTGCTAAACAAAATATGTTAGCAACCCAAAATAAAGCTATCACAAGACCACAATGATATAATCAAGAACAAATCTTTAACGTCTCATGCCTAAAATCTCTCAAGATCTCCCTATCATAGGTAGCATCCATACTATACATACACAAATTCCTATAATGTTTCATTAAATGCACTCTAATACCATAAAACATTTGACCATTTTGAGAAGATTTTTCACTCTAGAAACTAACCTAAAACTATAGATCACTAAATTTGAAAGACTTATCAAAATTCATGTTATAGATTACTTTAACCTACAAATACATGCCATTGATAATTAAAACAACAAGCATTCTAATATAAAGACTCAAAAAATCATCATTGATTTTATATTAAATCTGAAATAGAAAGCTAAATCTATAGCTCAAAACTCAAATCTTGGACCAAAAAGTGGTTTTCCTTAACTCCCCTTTATAAACTAGTAATAAGAGAGGCACAATGAATATAAATGCATGGAAAAAAATTCTATAGTGTGAAATCTAACCATAGTGCATATTGCTTGCATGGATAAGCGAGTCGAATTAAGGTGCACCCAGCTAGAGATATATACCCTTCACTAAGTTGGGAATCTACATCCATGAGTGCCCCTACTAATTTAGGTAACTGCACCCTCTAATTGTGCATCCAAAACTAAAGATATAAAAACATTATTTAGAACTTTGAATATAGAAAAAAAAGTTCAAAAATTGGAACTAGGATGAAGATGGACTACTCACTAACAACATGTGCACATGCGACTTAAGGTATAACCAAATAGGTACATGCAAGATATTTCTTTCTCAAGTGAGGGAATCTTAGGACAAATAGAGGGAAATGTGATTGCATCTAGTAGATATGATACACAAACAAAGACCAAAGGTGGAAATGTCAGAGGAAAATTTCGTAGACACATGGAATGTTTTCTTGCCGAAGGAGGATAATTCTCTTATGATGATGAGAGAATGGGAGACATAGAGGTTCAACTTAGGTATAAGCATCTAGTGAAATAATGGGTACCTAAGGAACCGCCTCCATTAGACACTGACTTCATTGTCAACAATAGGACATATCGCATTGCACCATCCTCCTTGCATGGCCCGGGGTATTTTCCATGGATGGAATAACTGTAAAGTACAATACAATAATTGAATTCATGGACTATGCCAGACCATGTTACAATTATAGCGATTGGATGCGGTTGGTCGGGTACATGCGAAGTATGCGGAGATATGCACTCACCGCAAATTATATACATCTAATAAACAACGATAAAAATAAGGGAGCGACTATCTATATTGATGGAAGGCCTAAATATTTCAGAAATATCACAGGTTTATAAACAACACATGACCCAGGACAACAAACAAGAAACCAAATTGCATATATGAGGGACGTGAAGATAATCGGGTAGTCATGTGCGCAATAAAAAAGATATCTCCCGGAGAAGAGTTATTAGTGGATTACCATTTGACTCAAATAGAAAAATCGACTAATAGTATGCAGGTACTTATACAACACCTCTTTAAGCAACCTCTACTTATTGTATTATATTATTATTTTTTTTATCTTTAACAATGTTTTAAATATTTCATTCTCCCAATTTTATAATAATGTGGGAGGTTGATTGTTGAGGTTGATTTTATTTGAGTGGCAATTAGTTTTTTTGTTATTGTTAACAATTTTTTAAATATTTGGGGATTATAATTATATTATAATGTGGCAGGATGGTTGTGGAAAAGGGCCAGTCACAAAACATGTAAATGATTATCAAATTCAACTTTCATTTTATGTGAATTTTATTATTTGTTTATATAATTTTATTTGTGTGGCGATCAGTTATTTCATTTGTTTATATAACTGGAATAAAATTCATTTTGTTGAAATTATATGTAGTCGATAGGCCATGTTGATCATGATTCCGCCGATGAGGAGGGTTTGTATTCATCCCCTGATACGATGGTATTAATAAAAAAAATATTGTTAAAGCGAACAAGGAACTTTCTAGCTTGTTAGACCATCCAGATCAAACTCTTGACATCCTAGAAAGGATCAATCTCCTTGTGTCACAGATTAACACATCTAAGGTAATAACCATAATTTAAAATTTTTGTTAATATACTCATATGTTCAATTATGAAAGTTTGTTTTTTTAACTATCTCACGAAAAAACATTTTATTTTTTAAAAAGATATTTTTGGAGCCTTTTCATCTCGATTTTGTTAGTAATGGCGTTGTAGAGACACCACAAAGTTCTGACGTGGGTTGTCATACAATTTTTAGAGTATTGTTTACTTCTCCATCTTCCACGCCTAATTTAGATAGGAGCCATGGCACGCACCTCCAGGCATCCACACAGAGGTCAAGATCTAGAGCTGGTGACAGAGATGAGGTTGATGATGTGGTTGCCATGGTTTCATTTCTTGGAGCTAGATGTGTGACCAACACAGGGACCCTTCTGTGCACATTTTTGGTTGACGATAACGAACTTCCATTAAAAAAAATAAGATGCCCAGGTAGTTTTTCATATTTTAACCGTTTCATGTTGTCCATCTCATACACAAATCATCTAGATTATTATTTTTAAATTAATGATCATATCTTTTTGTGTGTAGGAAATGACCATTTTTATAGGCACCTTGAGAGAAAGACCTTGTTGATTTTTGGGGAAAAATTACACATGAGGTGGAATTGTCAGAATTCCAACCTCAAAAAAGAACTGATGGATTATCTCAAAGGCCTCTCTAGAGTAGATACGTTCAATAAAAAAGTGGTCACCTCTGTAGCGGGAAAATATTTAAAATATACGTGGGATGTTTATAGACGAATCTTGGAAGACAACCCTAGGTATGAGCATCCTCCCTCGATTCCAGAGAGGGATTGGAAGGAGATCATCGATGATGCAAAATAATAGATAATGAAAAAATCAAGAGAAAAAATCACTGGTAACCTAAGCTAAATTACAATATTTTGATTTCAATACCTTTAATTTTATTTAGATCTAAATAAAAGTGTGGTATATAACATACTTGAAAACTTTGATGATAGGTTTCCTGACACTTCGAAGGAAACCAAAGCAAGGATTTCCAAACATGGCCAACACAATCTAGGCTAGGGAGGCTACTCAAGGTTACAGTGACGAATCGTAAGTACCCAAACATATTAAGAACATTATTTGTATATTTTTACAACTTTCAGGTAATTGTAACTAAAAACATTAAAAAAACATAATCTTATGCAATGCAGGGTGACGACTTCAGAACTAAAACCACAGAGGAATACCTCCAACTTGGTTACAATTACAGCTATAAATCCATGGTTGATCATAGGAAAATCATGGGAAAGACTTCAAGATCCAATTTGTAGGATAAGGTAAATAAAAATCAGTCCACATTAACCTTTCATTACTTATAAAATACATAAATGTTTAATATCATCCATAACTTTAATGTATTACTTTTTTTTAATCAGGGGAGAAACACTATAAATGAAACCATTAGTACTAGACAAGATAGCGATCAAAAGATCATGGTGCTCCCCAGCATCCCCATCCCAGTGGGGTGTATCCCCAAGATGTTCCTGTGACTGAGGCCCATGATTGTAAAATGGTTGTATATTAATCATATACTTAATAATTTCGTACTTATAAATTTTGTACTTCTAATTTTTATTACTTATACATTTATGGTTTTGTCCTTATAATTTTTTTCGTTTCAATGGTAGAGAATGTCATAGTTGAGCCTCCTTGACCTGAAGATTAGGAGAATGGGGTAGCCATTCCAAAGGTGTCGACTAGTGGACCAGGTAAATAATTACATTGCAAAGGTTTTTTTTAATATTAATGAACTACAATTATATTTAAAAATTGTCCATATAAATTTAATATTTTGTGTTTTTGTAGATGATGGCCCCACACAACAGCCTCCATGCCATGGGTATGAGACCATGCATGTTTGGCATGAAAGGAATGAAGCAACATCGGCTATTGAAGAGCACACAATAAACAATGACATGGAGATGGATGAATTACTTTAGAACTGGAAAACCAAAAAAAAACACTGAAATAAATTGATGATGTATAATAATTTTATAAGACAAATAGATGTACATTATATAGCTAATATATTTTTAATATATTTTGAATGATAAATCTCATTTATATATATAAAAAAAATTATGACATATGCTTTTGAATGATAAGCCTCATTTATAGATTTACAATAACTTTTTATCAATTTTGAATATTTTTAATGTATATTTTTTAGTAGAATATAGATTGGGTATTGGGGAATTGAGAGTGATGTGAGGGCATGGGGAGGGGCCATAGGAGCTTCCACCTTCACCTAGTTGGCCATGTTCAGTAGAGAAAAATTTATTGGAGCCTTTTATTCAAATTGAGGGAGGTTTGCTCCAAGATCATAAGGTTCCATTAAATTATCCTCGAAACCAAGAGGAGCTTATTCAGGACATCGCATATGAGATGTGTGTGTGTTTGTGTGTGTCACTATTTAATCTCCTTTCATATGGAATTTACAAAAAATAATATCAATGGTGTTTACTATTTGCAATCTTGTTGGTTTTAATTTCTATTAGGATTTATTGACATGTATTAAAAGTATTTTTTAGTTTTTACTAAAAAATAAATAAAATTGTGTTTTTAATTACTACAGTATGCAATTCACACATTTTTAGATGCTCTAGATGTTGTATCAATGCAATGCTACACATTAAAATATCAAAGATCAGGTATGTCTTGTCTTTTTTCTTCTTTTTATGACTTCTTAAGGTTCCTTTTTATTTAGTTAGTTTTACATTACCATCATTTGTGGGCCACTATGAGGCCATTCATTATATATAATGAACCACAACCAAGTATGTAGCATATATGATTCCCTTTAGTTCATCATATCATATGATTCACATAGCTAATGTAATACTTCAACTTGGTTTTTTGTGGTTGTGTATAAGTAATCCCCCGGATATCATAATATAAGCATAACCATAATTATGCAATAGAGTATTTTAAATGAATGATATATAGATACCAATTTCGAGTAGAAGAACATGATAGCTCGATGACTAGTAAGGAATAAGAGAATCACATGGAATCTGTACTAGTAATTCCATTGTATCAGCTTATAGTACTAGTATATCGAGTTTGATTGATTATGGATTATGTATTATTATTGTTTACATAACGTGTTTTTAATGTGCATTGGCATATGCATAGACAATTTAGTGTGCATAGACAATTTGGCTATGTGTTTTTAATGTGCATTGGCATATGCATAGACAATTTTCATGGCTCTAGTTTCCACTTTGCCAAGTTTCTTTTTTCTTGGTGCTATTAGATTTGTCTTCTTTTTCTCAAACATTGATTGTTTGGCATCCTTTAGTTGACTTGAAATATTCATTGAAGTTGTGTCTATGTCTACTTTTGATATCTATTTACAAGTGTCTTGTTCTTTTCATTGTAATAGGCTAGCCTCAAAATTGACCATATAAAAAATATTTGCAAAAAGAATACATGGAAAAGAACATTGTAAAAAAAAATGTAATAGCAAGAAGAAAATAAAAGTAATAGAAAATTTGAATAGAATACTGTAATTGTGTTTGATCCCCTTACCTCCCTTCTTAAATAAACAATTTTCAATGGCTTGACATTTGTATCTTCTCCAAATATCTCAAAAAATTGATATGTGTGTTTCAATTATTTTTCCTTGCTATCATGTAGAGATATTGTACTTTGACCTTCATTATGCTTTAGTTCTACTTCTTCCATAGTGGTTTTCATATTCAATTCTATGGAATCAAACTATACATGCATAAAATTGAATAAGAACACACTTTTGCATGAATCAAATACTTTTTCAATGGCAATAGATGGAGCCCTCTCACAAGACTTTATTTTTATTGCTCACTTGTTGTTCAATTTTAAAAAAATTCTAATATGATGTATGGGGTTGATTATTTAGTTTATTCACAGTCTTGCTTCATTTCTATAAGACTTCAATGGAAATATTTATAGAAGTAATTTCCAATTTTTGGATATGCTATGTTGGAATAGATCCAATGTTATCCTATCTATGCAAAATGAATTCAGCCCATAATGCCTCCTAGAGTTGCACAAAGTTGATGATCATATGGAATATTTTCAAAGAATGACCATACCAACATCCATACACCTCATTCTTGCATTAATATTTATTATTATGTTTTTAAAATAGATATGTTTCATCTCTCTTGTGATGAATTGTTCATCGCAGAAACTAGGATAGGTCATTTCTCTTGCGACAAGGAGGATCATCGATAGTATGAATAGTTAGTTGCAACGTCGACGCTC
Organism: Picea engelmannii; assembly: GCA_009831015.1. Lineage (NCBI taxonomy): Eukaryota > Viridiplantae > Streptophyta > Pinopsida > Pinales > Pinaceae > Picea > Picea engelmannii. The sequence continues at coordinate 174,141 of ML811022.1, forward strand.
TTGCGACAAATTGTTCGTTGCAAAAACTAGGATAGGTCGTTTCTCTTGCGACAAAGAGGATCATCGATAGTATTTATAGTTCACTGCAACTATCGACACTTCATTTCTTGCGACGAATTGTTCGTCACATAAACTAGGATAGGTTGTTTCTCTTATGACGAAGGGGATCATCAATAGTATTGATAGTTTGTTGCAAGAAATACTAGGGTCATATCCAAAGAAAAAAATATCATTACCATCGATGATACCTTATGCTTGAATAGTTCATCGCAAGAACTACTATGGTCGTCTCTCTTGCAATGATATTCCTTAGTTGTCATTCTTGTGACGATCACCATTGGTCGTCTCTCGTGAGATCAGCACCATAGGTAATTTATCTTTTGATGAATTCCTTGGGTAATCGATCTTACGGTGTTATCCCAGGTCCTTCACACTTTCCACGACACGTGAAGCGACATTTGCGGGGCCCAAGATTCATCACAATATCCATGACATAATGCCGTAAGAGTGTCGAAATGGTCGTTGCAAAATGACCAAATTTACTAGTGCCAATACCTTGCATACCTTGTGCACCAAGTTGGGTATCAAAGACTTTGAGTGAAATTTGGTTCTGAAATACAGTGGGGATCTACATAGATACATCCAAACTGAAATGGATTTTCTAGACATCTCATCACTGGGTGTTGCTTATCGATATGTTGTTAAAATTGAGAAGAAATTTAAGAACCAGAAAAAATGGGAGTTCGGGTCTGCAAATATGAAAAAACAAAAGTATGATAAATAAGAACCTAACAAAAATCCTCCCAAAAAATAGTTGAAGCCATAGGGAAAGAAGGGTCACGAAAAAATAAAGAAGGACACTGGAAAGTGGTGTGATTTCCACAAAAGACCATGGCACAACATTGATGAATTTCGTTCAAAACAGTCATTAGTGGTCGAGATCAAAGACAAGGAGTTGAACACTGATTTAGAGTTTGATTCAAAAAATAATGGGAGAAGATATATCATCGACGCAAACCCCACTGCTACTGTCGCAACCACAAAAATTCAACCAGAAGAACCAAAAAATCCTGAAGAGGGGGAGCACCTCTTCCATTCATAGATGTGGGTGAAGGGGACCACATTCCATTTAATTGTTGATAGAGGAAGCCAAAATAAACTCATCTAATTAGAGGTCATCAAACAACTGGGATTGTCGACAACACCACACCCACAACCATGCAACATCGAGTGGCTTTCCCAAGGATGAGATCTACGTGTCAGTCAACAATGTCGATAGTCATATGACATCCATCCCTTCAAGGATGAGGTATTATGTGTTATTTCCCCACTGGATGTCTATGATTTTCTTTTGGGCCATCCATATATGTGGAAGTGCCATGTTATTTATGAGTCTTGACCCTATAGTGTCATTGTTACTCTGGGGGGTCATCTCTACAGGATACTAGAGGTAGTTCCAACTACTTTCGCACCTAAAAAGTGATGCAAGGTATTATCTCATACTATAAAATTCATCTTCTTCACAATCTATTTAAAAGATGAACAAAATAACATTGCAACCACTGCAGCCTTAATATAAGCATATTCTATCCAGCATAAGAAGGTTGATAAGATTGAAGAAAAGCGCAAGGATTCCTTCCACAAAAAATCATATCATGTATCCAAACTGGTTCAAAAGGTCCAACCCTTCCAGCCACAAGTTCATGACAATTGTCAACAAGCTAGGCAACGCAACTTCTACAGCAAGGCAAGCAACTCATCAAGAAGCATATTTAGAAAACGCTTTCCCCTCTCCCCCAGGCACTCAACGCAATGGATACCATTTATTCCTAAGGAGTGAGGATTGATCCAGGTGGATATCGGTGGCCACCCACCAATTCCAGCTGGCTCAAAACAATTTTCTAGAAACTTACTATTTTTATTGGTTTTTTGGTTCCTAAACTTCTGGGGCCATTTTGAGGGACTAAATGAATGTTTTTTGCGATAGAGCATGTTAAGCCCTAATATTGGCTCATTACCCCTTAATTGGGGCATATTAGATTCGTAATGCTATTTTATTTATGTCGGCTTTATGTCATTATTTGTAATTTAGATTAGTAATGTTATTTTAATTATGTCGACTTTAAGCCATTATTTGTAATTATACCTCCTAGTCTCCTATATATACCAAGGAGACATTTTCATTTTGAACCATCTTGTACTTGAACATTTAAGTGGGGTAAAAGGAGGTTTCCCCCTCGAAGAGGCTTATTATCTGAAATTATCTCTTTTTAAAGG